>JAPMOB010245381.1:0-12669 GCA_029875015.1 Lepomis gibbosus
CACAAAACGGATGTAAGAAATTAAGTGAACATTTAAATTAGAACAGACTGAACAAATAATTTACTGACACAACGAATATGGAAAATGTCAATAGTCTTTGCTGATTAGACCCCATAGTGACAATATGGTATTTAAAAAGGGTGGTGAAGTTATTAGGGGGAGGGAAAACCAGAAAATATTTACCTTTCCTTCATAACCACAAAACCACTTTCTGTGAGACAAACATCCAGCTCTAGCTCAGTGATGGAACGACTTGCTGTTGTGTAGGACTAGTGGATCTCAAACCTTTTTTGTAACGTTCCCCTTCAGAAGCCAAAAAAAGTCAAAAAGACACCCCCACCTCTGCAAAATTTAAATTAAATTTCATCCCATCAGTCATTAACAATACAGGCATTCGAAATAAACAAGATTCAGGTTAGCAAAATAGCTTTTCTATCATCAGATCTCTTTTTGTTGGTTTGTTTATGTTACCACATGAACAACTTTAGGTCTGCTTAACATCTACAACCCCCCTAAAGTGGCACTATGCCCCTCCAGGAAGGGCAGCCTCCTAGTTTGAGAACCACTGTGTTGGACGCTGCAGGCTGAGAGCAGTGTATTCAGTACATCAGTGCTTGAAGTGGAAAAATTAAGTGTCAGTACTTGACATGTTTCAGTTTCAGAAAATATTATAGACTTCTTATAGCTTGCCACTACAATAATTATTCCAGTTGGACAAAACATTTGTTTAATTTTTGTGTTTTCATTAAATTAGTATGTAAGAATGCTCTCCATGGTGAGGAGAACCACAGCTGTAAAGGAAAGAGGGCACTGGATGTATAACATAAGACTAAACCAAAGTGTCATTGTGAAATGTGGCACAATAATCATTTCATCTCAATTATCTTGTCCAAGGCAGCATTAGCAGAGTGTGTGTCCCTGCTCGAGGTTTTGTTTTAAGTCTACTTGGGCCACTGGGTCACTGTCTTCTCTGGTGTGAAAAGAATTAGGATCAATCTTTTTTAGCTGGAGTGCCAACCTAGAAGGACGGTACATTAGCTGGTGTGCTAATCCGCTGAAAAAAACCTTATTGTGAAACAGCTAGGCGGGTAACTCTCTAGGTGAAACCAAAAGGTCAAAGTGTATTGAAGGCAGCTTGCGGTGGGCGGCGGAGAGGCAAGCTAGGATACCTCCGATCTGTGGTGAGCTAAGCTAGCAATCCCATATGACAGGTTGAGATTTGCTCTGAGGCGAGAAGAGGTATTTAATAGTGTCTGCATTTTAGCATAAACTAATTAGGGGTAGGTGGACCCACCTGTTGTGAACACCGCAATCACCACCAATCACCAGCCAGTCAGAATCTTCAAGCATCTTTAATTCCGAGTCCAATTGTCCTTGATTCAATCATCTTGGATAGCTATGGCTGGAATGACTGAAAGTCTTCACAGACAACCCATAAGTGCTTTGCCTATTTGAAATGTTTTACTACAGTGAGCTTCCCAGCATGAGCATGATGTTGTCCTTGACAAGTAGCAGCCCCACAGGGCTTCTTTACACCTCACTCACTGAAAAATTACGGATCCTAACTGATATTCTGAAATCTCCCATAGGCTCCACAGCTGGTGTGTCACTAAATATCTGAAAAAAAATCAGCTCCTGATATGTCGTCGTACACACACTACACACACACACACACACACACACACACACACACACACACACACACACACACATACACATAGACAAGCACACACCTCTTCCACCTTAATCCTGATTATTGCTCTCTCTTCCACTCTGCCTCCACCTCATTTCTGAGTTCTCTTTCTGCCTTTCCACTTTTCATAGTCGCTTTCTTTCTGTCTTCCTCTCTCTCATTGTAAACGCAAAGGCTCCATCTATCTCATGCATAATACCCTGAACACTTCCCAAAGATGGGGAGGAAAGCAGCAGAGTTAACGAGTTGACAGCTCTATCCTACTCTCAGTGCTCCATCTCTATGGTTATTATGGTCTGCTGAAGTGCATTCTTAGTCATCTATCAGGGTATGTGGGAGCTCCTACATACCACAGTTCAAAACAGAGGTTCCTGCCAACACAAAGAGCTGAATTACACCGTGCTATCTCAATTCTGTCACCTGAAGAGTGGGATGAAAAGCTTCTCTACGATACCTCAGTGATTGTGTGAAAGCCCTAGCATATAACTGTATAATGTTATCGAGTCCATGTAACAATTCACAAGACATATACACTGGCTCTGGAATTGCCTTTTTTCTGCTTCTGAGTGGAAGGAAAATGGAGGTCTTTGTTGGAAATTGAGGTCATTCTTGGGAGGGCATGGTGAGTATCTAAACCTGAAAAATTAATTGCATTTTTATAGATTTCAATAGGTCCTGTCCTGGAAATTGGAGCTTAAATAAACAAACATAGAGTGTAAGTAAATAATAGTATGAGCTAGTCATATTCTGGGGAAATGTTATATTAAATGAAAGCCATTTATCAAAGAGGATCCCGGCTACTAGCAAGGGACACAGAATTATCCGCTGCCACATCACCAGACAACAGAGCAGCTTCTATACTCGGGCTGTCAGACTCATTAATTCATCCTTCTCATTCCACCATAAATAAATCACATGGAATTGTATACTGACATTGTACATATTGTACAGCCTTGGGTGTATACTTGGATAGGTATATATGTTCATATTTATGTGTATATTTAAGTTGTATTTTATTCAATTAAAATGTAAATATTTGTACGTAGAATTACAACAAATAAACAGAGAAACAAAAGAGCAATTCAACTAGTTTCAAGCTGCTCTTCTTGATAATAATCTAACTCCTCCTGCCCACTACTTCTCCACTAACTTTGAAAACTCTGAACAAACCAATTTTAAAATCACTGTAATGGATTTTTGGCCATTAGGGGGCAGAAAAACTACAATACAGGTTGATAAACCTGCACACTTGACATAACCTTATAAGTTGTTCTGGATAAAATCTAAAGGTGCCTGTGCAATAACAACAATCTTTTAAATGTATTAAATATAACATTGTGTGAGATGGGTCTAATGAGGCCTTGACTGTAATCTGTCTCAGAATATTTAATATAAATTTTGAGGCAAGTCAGATGGTTTGCTGGCATTTTCATGCACTAAAAAACCTTAAAAGAATAGGAGAGGGGATTGTGAAGCTGTCAGGGAGAATAAGACAATATGGAGAGCTGATTTTACACAGTGAGGTTGAGGTAAATATTTTTGCAGCAGCAGCATTATGCTTGCCAGTGTATTTTGTGGGTCATTACAGCAGTCACGTTGGATTATCAGAATTTACACACATCCTGTTTTTGGGTGATGAAGCGTTAACAGGAGTCTTTTGGTTGATGACCAAAGATTTACATGTTTCCCTCACAACTGTCAACTTAGTCTGCGGCAGCCGAGAAGCGTGGAGTGGCCTTTAGACAACAATTGCTTATACATCCAAAATTTTTCCGAGTGACAAATAATTAGTGAATTTAAACGGTTAAAACAAAAGCTAGATGTAATCAAAAGCTTTTGAGTTTATCCCCTTTAAGCAGTTAAGAGTGTGATCAGTGCACAGTACAAATGCTTGAAACACTTTTTCCAGAGCAACATTATCATCCCTGTTGATGAATTAACATCCAATATAATCTCTCCTTCTAGCTCGGCTTCCAGCTCTTTCGAAACGTATTTGACTCGTCATAGAGAAAGACAGCTGTTAACCGTTGGTGAACCAAATACATTAACTAGAGGTTGACAGAGAAAAGGGTTGATATTTAATTGTTTTGATTAAAATTATTGCTAAGGACACTTCAATAGTTACTAGGTATTGGTAGGGACATGTTCCTACTAAATTATATGCCCTTGTCTGCAAGCAAACTCTTTTAACATACACACAGTCTTTTAATTCACTGCTGACATAAAATACTGATTAAGCTTTAAATAAGCTCACGGTTAAATATTTCTCATGAAGCAAAGTACTATATGCATAGTGATATGAAAAAGCAGATCATAGTGGAGAAAGCTCAGTTCTTTTTATACTGCAATGTTTTTGCTTAGAACAACCCAGAGTATGGTGCATGGCAGGTTCCTGTATCAATAATCCAGTGGCAACCCCATGAATAAATCTCTTTCAGTAAACGATAAGGCTATACGTCCTGCCACTGCTGGACCCCTTGATTCTCCATACAGGACGCCTCAAAGGGTCCCACTATGTGTGACATAATGGTTTATGTATGTGTATACCACATACAGCATGAATAATTTCTCTGTTACACAAAACTCATCATAACCACCACATGATTGTGTGCTGGCCCTTATCGTTTCCTCAGCGAAGCAGAGGGACTATTGATCTCATTCCCTCACTCCGCTGTCTCTTAACTTTTTTTAATCTTTTCCCTTTCTTCCCTCACCCTTTTCACATCTGTCCATGCATCACCTTATCGACCTCTTTTTCCAACCAACCCCCCCACCTCCTTCCCTATCTCTTCCCCAAGGCACAAAATAAGCCCCATTGAGCAGTGATTGGTTTCCATGGCATTTGCAGAAGGTATCTACTGTATTCACATGTACTGTATGCATTTCATTGTGTTTTCTTTCTCCATGGTTGGTCTATGAGAAGATTTCCAACCATCATTAAATCACCAATTCAACTGGAAAATCATTTTTACATATAACAAGGACTAAGGATTTTGCTTCCAATTAATTTAAATTAATGCTTTAAGAGGGTGTCTCTCTGTCTCGGGCCAATATGACACAAGGACCAATTTCAGCCAACATTAACTCTAAATAAATAAATGGTTGATGTAATTACCACAGATAACCCACAGAGCATTATGGATATTACTTATCCTCTGACAGGTAAGGCAGAAAAGCCCTCCATATTGACCGATAATGCTTCTAACCCAACATGGTGTTAAAATGAAATAAAATGGTAAATTCTTACTTCACTTTGCAATTTTTGTAGAGCCATATAGATTTAGATTATCTAAATTATGTATTTTTGTGCAGAATTTTACACATACTAAGATGTATTTAAGGAGCATTAGAGGAAATGATATTGGAGCCTATATTTTAGTTGTAGTTGAAACAGTATGGTAAGCAGTTATGGAGTTACCCAAATTTATTCTTTTAAGGGACTGTGGACCTTTTTGTGCCATGTTGGTTTGGTTACAATATACAGTAGATTTGTTTTAATGGCTGTTGGGTTTGGTGATTGTGAGACAGCAATCAGCTGGCAAGTCAAATGAACTGTTATGTTTTTATTACCTTAGAATGAGCCATTTCTGTCTACATACACCTCAGGTCCCCTTATATGGACATCGCCATGTTGCACAGCCATGTTTCTACAGCAGCCCAAATGGACAAACTGCTCAACAGAGCATGTTTTGTCACTATGTTAAAGTAGTAGAAGTAGTAGTAATCTGATTGTTAGAAGTAAGAAGATAAGTAAAATTTGGAAAAATGGAGGCCCACACATTTTATTTAGCACAAGAGCCGACAGTGCATGAGGGCCACCATAGCTTCTCCTAGCTCCTCCTAGGAAATGGAGCAGTGACTGATGGTGCATTCATGTGGTGTTGGAATAATAGGAATTATTATTTCCTCCTTAAATCTTTATTGCAATAGGAGGAATAAAGTGTACATGGGACTTAAAGAAGTATACAGAACAGTATACAAAGACACAAATAATAAAAACTTTGACTACCAGGGATAGTCTATATTATATAAACATATTAAAAAAAAACATATGTTGACAGTTTTCACAGTCTTTTTGTCGAAGCTGAAGTATATTTTGGTACAGGTGTTGCCCAGTTTTTGACGTCATACACATAGAAACATGGCAGACAACATGGTTGATAGTAAGAAATATTTCATTTGTGCAAAATCCCATATTGCATAGACATATTTTGCTAACATGTAATTTGTATATTTGTTTTTATAATATGGTTATAACAGTTAGTTTACTGTCCATGCAGAGTGATCTAATGCTAATGCAACAATTATTCATAGTAATGTCCATGTTGATTCTGACATGAAGACAAGTAGGAAGGACCACTTTGCAACTTGAGAAATGGGACCATCTGAGGAGCCTGTGAATGCACAATGAACCATTTGCAATTCGCAACCTTTACTACTAGATGCCACTAAAACTTACACACTGAACCCTTTTAGAGAGTTTGCTGTTACCAGGTTAACTGTCCCATGTCTTCTGTTTAAGTTCCGTTTAAGTTTTGCCTGCATCCCTCTCTAGTAAAAAGAGGAACTAGCCAAGGCCAGGACTAGTCATGCTCACCAAAGAACCAACCCCGGCTGATTTGGTCTACAGAGATAAGCCCATTACCCTTTTACAAATCCAGCAACCAGTCTACATTATGTCTGTGCATTGCCACCTGCTCTGGAGCTCCTTCAGGCTATGCACTAGTGTTATACCTAGTGTTACAGAGAGTGTTACAGTTGGTGTTAAAGCTAATAATCATCAGACAAAAATATAATCGCTTTGGGCTGCCATTTGCGAAGGTCAAATTAAAAGAGGGAAAAAAAGACAATAATGGTGATGTCATATTAAAAGTGGAGGAGTGTTGTACTTTAACAACGCAGAATAAATGTGATTGTGTGTGATAGGTGAGACAAAGGGTTAGACGACTGGGACAGCTTAATGACTAATGTCTATCTGGCCGACAGGCTTGAAGCTGAGTGGTGGACACTGGAGACAGCTTTCATCCCACTGTGGAGCAACCTATTGGCCTTGATAAAGCTCTCCTGACACCAGCCCACTCAGAACCTTGAATTAGAAACACAAACAAATCCCTCAGTGATATAGATTACACAAACATAACCATAAACACACAGAACATTTCAACTACCACCTTTATACAACAACAACTCTTACACCCACTGCTGCTGTATGACTTATCAATGTAGTCAGTGTGATGATGTGTTGTGTTAATGTAAAGAATACCTGGGGGATTGTTGCATAACTGAGATGAGAAGTCTGTATCATCGTTGGTTCTGGTGAAAATCAAAACCCTCACGACCACAACAGTAGTACTCTCTTCAGAGGTAACAGCAGTGATAGAGTGGCTGTATAATATGCAGCAGACAGAGATGTAATGTATTTGGGACTCATTTTAAAATGATGTTGAAGCAGAAAATAGATCTTAGTACAGCATAGTGATGAATTGTCACTGGTTAATGTTTGCTGATTGCAGTCACTAATCATGTTAAGTTAAATGAGCTGCCTCTACTAAAAGCCATATACTGTATGTGTGTCAGGGGAGACATCACGAGAGTGACAGGAGTGTCGAGAGAAAATGATAAGGAAAAAGAATGCAGCACAAGCACATTTTAATGCTAATGTTCCTTGTTACCATCCATTTATCTAGTACATATTATCCACCGAGATGGGAACCACTGATTTCCCACAGAAGTGGAGATCCTTGGCAAGATCCAGGTGAGTACACCCCTACCTGTCTTTGTTTGGTGGCTCAAAAGGAAGCCAATCTGATCACACACCACTATCTTTTAATATGATTAAACTGTTTGCAAACCTGTAATTTTGGGTCAAAATCCCCCCTCCAGCTGTTAAGAAGGCAGATGGAGGAAGGGGGACTTAGAGGAAAACAGTTTCATGCTTTCACCATAGAGCATTTTGTTGTTGTTGATAAACACACACACCTTTCTAGGGGTAGCACATTTCAGCAAAAAGAAAACCACTGATGCAATATTTTTTCAGTAGTGGTAACTTGTGAAAACAGAATTTCTCTGATGTTTATCCAAACTAATGACTTGTAACAGTGGACCTGTGTGTTCATTCTCCCCATTTCAGCCATAGTTGTGTTAATGGAGAGTGTAGAACTGTGTTTATTCTGCATACTTCCAAGCAACAGTGCCACCGCACTTATTTTCACCCTCGTTCACCTCTCTTTTTGCCTTCTTTGTCACTCTCAGTTTTTACCACTTTGGTCAATATCTGTTAGAGTTATGACTCGCCATGGCAACCCTGTACCAGGCTGTTTAACTGGCAAATGGGATAATGAAGTGAAACACTGCACACCTGGCCAGAGACCGAGGGCAGTCTGCTCCGGTTATTGCAGTAGTATAAGATAGCAACACTGCAACAAACATAACATACAGAATGCAAAATAAAGAAATGTGAGCTATAGGGGTCAGCCATATATCTGTGTCAATGCCTTTCAATTGTCTTATATTTTTGAAAATGGAGAAACTCTCAGTTTTCGTACTTGGCTTTTTCCTTGAGAAAATGTCAGAAAAGGTGTTTACCACAGAATGCACAAAACTTGAAGTTATCTATAATTGTATTCATGGTAAATTGGACATAAATATAGTAAGGGAAGTAAGGGAATCAAAACTCTGAGATATGCACCTGGATTATGCCCTGAGGGAGAACAGTGACAAATGTTTTTGTTAAATGCAAAAGCCTTTTCAAACTGAGCAAGGCAATTACTCAAGAGGATTGAGATATAGGATTAAATGGATGGTATAAGTCAGCTGAAATAGTTTGGGACTGTTAGAAAATATATTTGCTTAGGGGAAGGTAGTTTACATTTTTCTGATGACAATGGTGAAGGTGTGCTTTTTTCCTGGGATTTATATTGTATTACTAAATTGTTGGTAGTATTACAATCACACTGTCCTCTCATTTGCACCATTATGGGTTTATGCAGGTGCACCTTTCTTACATTGGTGAACTGTTACACACACAAGCAGCGTAGCAGGAGGTTAGTTTATAACTTTTGACAACTACTGGAAGAATTACCATGAATTTTGATACTCACATTCAAGGCTCCCAGATGATATATCTTCATGACCTAGGTTATCCAGTGACTGTTCATGTAGTGCCATCACCAGGTCAAGATTTGACTTGGATCTGATGGTAAACATTTTACCTGCTACAGACCAGCGTGTTATTAATGTCATTGTGAGTATGTTAGCATGCTGACATTAGAATTTAGCTTAGTAGCCTACACCTTCACATAAAGGTGTTCCTGTAAGCAAAATTCACCTGGACAACATTCACATGTTGGTTTATTTGGAAGTTTTTGTAATCTGCCATCCTGCCAGTTTATAGATTTTAGTGATGGGTAGTAGGTGAGGGTGTCACATTAATATGTCACTGTGATTTCAGCTTTGATTGACTTGCTTGTCCTAGGTTATCATCTCTACTGCACATGAAAAAATAGCTAAATATGAAAATCAATAAAGGCAGCAGTTTGGTAACAGTCGATTTTGTTGTGGTGTATAAGAAAAAACATTAGTTAGATTCCATATACCTGTAAACCGTTGCTTTGGGTTGTTTTCTGGAGTTGAGCTGGAACCATGCGGCACTTGGTGCAGTGATTTGATGCTACCACATAATACCTGCAAACAGCATGTTCTAATCCCGTATGCTTTACTGGGTGCCCGTATGTTTTTCTCCAGTATTTCTTTAAAGAGAGGTAGACCAGTCAGTGAATATGTTTGTTGTGTGATGTTACTGCCTGAGACAAGTCACCTCTACAGTTTATTGCCAATGTCTTGTGGCACTCTGTGCTTTATAGTTATGTATGAGTATAGAAACCAATGCCACCCTTTTCTGTAGGTAAGTCTGTAAAGGAAAGTGTGAGAAATGGAGAAACAAAAATAGAACCAAAAATGAACACACACGCTTAAACAGTCACACATCCTCTTTCATTATCAGCCTGCATGTCCTTAAACATTAATCAAGCATAAACATCAAATGTCAAACAAACAGAAAAACAAAAAAAAGACTTTGGCTTCAAAAATAAAGTGAGGGTTTTGGGATTTGGCAGCAGCTTCCTCCATCGGTTTTGAGTGCATGTTTATGTGTGTGTGCATCCTTAGATGTGTGTGAGATGATGACCTATAGTTCTGAGGTATTAATCCATCTGAAAAGCTCTGCAGGGCTTCTACAAAAAGAAGGAGGAGGCCTGATTGATCACGTCTCAGAAATGTCTCTTTGGAAAGAGGTCAGAGTGACCTGGATCGGCCTCTTCAGACCTCCTCAGCCTCATGTACCCTGCTGCTGCAAGGTTTCTATCTGGACATTTACCTAAGGTTTGTTGTGTCTATGTTGTTCAGAAGGATTAAACTGACATCTGGCTTTTTTTCTCTGCCTAAGTATCTGTTTATGCAGCCATGACTTTTAACTATAACTCAATTTTGACCTAATGTTTAATTCACAGAGCAGTGAATCTGCATCTAATCTAAAATCAGAGGATGGCTTTTTTTGTTTTCCTGTAATCTTTATAATCTACAAATGAAGGGTAGAATCGTTCCATGTGCATAGCACAAAAATATCAACAGAGCAATCAGCTAAGCAGTAATCCACCATGACTGAATGGTAAAGTTAGTGCTTGACCAAAGATTTTGCAATGGCCACTAGATGCTGGCTCCAAAAAACTTCACATGTACTGAAATGAAGTGGAAAGTCCCAACTTCTCCCTTGAATATATTTTTTTTATTGATTTGTGCAATAGGGCAAGAAACTTATTCCTGGTGTTCCTTAACAAAGCTGTAAGTGATTTTTGCCCACTAAGGGGCAGAAGAACTTCTAAACAAGCTGATAAACACAGACTTTTATGACCTTCAAAGGCATATTTTGCAACGGATCTACTCTTGTGAGTGAGATGACCTGTGTCATTTAATATGTTTGTTGGTCTCATGAAGTCCCCCTCTATATGTGCATGTACAATAGTTGCAGGGGCGTAGGTATAGACAGTGCAGACAGTGCAGCAGCAGGGGAGTGAAGGGAGTGGGAGTTACAAGCTGGTCTTTGTCAGTTGCATGGTAAAAAATCACTGAGTTGCATTGATCAATAGGAAATATCAATTTCATCTTAAACTGTACTTAAGTGGTAATCAAGTGCCATATATACACTCATATGTGCATTTCCCACTTTGCTGTGGTGTCTGACACCACAGACTTTTGTGTAGTCTGTAAGCAGTAGGCTATAAGGTATACAGTGAAATATAAAATTGATTCCACAGATTCAACAGAATTAATCTAGTTTTGTTTTCTTAGGTATTCATGTCACATTGCCGACAAATGCAGTGTTGATTGCTGGTTAATATGTACATTACATGGCTGCCCAGGGTTGGGGAGTATAACGGATTATATGTAACGGCGTTACATAATCAGGATACAAAAACGTGTAACTGTATTCCGTTACAATACAGAAAATAAAGAAACAATCAGATTACAAGTACATTTTGAGAAATCGGCATTACTCATAGGGATTACTTTAAGCAGAAAGTTCCCATGAAACAAAAAACACAGTGTTATTTGCCACCATATAAATTTTTATATACAGTCCATGATATATGTATGTGTTTCTGTAAAAACACAAAGCAAGGGAGAGACGTGTCACAGGTATTGATTGGCGTTTACAGTCACCAGTAGCACCAAATGTGTTACGCCCCATCCCATCATGCAGACTCTGTGCAGACTGGTTATCTATTAACGAAGCATTAAAAGCGTCTTTATTCTCTGCAGAGCAAATAAAGGCTACACACTGTAAGATCTATGTCAGATAATCACTGCATTGATTGAGATATATTAAAAGTGTCCTGTTGTTGAACAGAGCAGCGCTTTGGCCTGTTTCTTTTCTTTATTACTATTTGTTTTATAGCGATGTCCGACGGTCCTTAAACAGAGTGTCGCCGGTGAAACTAATCTTTTACTCCGCAGCTACCAGCTGTTATTTATTTTTGAGAGAGAGAGAGAGAGAGAGAGAGAGAGAGAGAGAGAGAGAAAATAGTTTTGTTGGCATGACGCACAGCTTCCTGTTTACCTGCTTCAACAACGAGCTGCTCTCGTGTTACTGCCACAATAATTATTTGCGTTGTAAAGATTATTTAGATGCTTCAGGAATAATCAGATTGTGTTGGCAGCCTGTGATGCTGCAAAGCAAGCAGTTTGGTTGGCTATATCTCCATAATAAAAGGCGCAGGCAACAAAAGTTGGCTGGGCAGAAAAACTGATCTTATCAACGCCTTCATGGAGATTTAAAAAGGAAAATAATTGTAGAAATAGCTAAATTACAGATAATTAGCTTCTTCACTGCATTTGCAGGAATATTTTAATGGGCTACTTAAAAAAATAAACTCATTAAGTTGCCTAGTCTGATGCAATAGACAGTCCATTTTTACTCTGATAACCTATCTTGAGCTTTCCTCATGGGGACACACAGGGGCTGTGATCCTGCACAACCAATCCCCACACTACCATGGATAGTAGTGGTGCAGCGGGTTGCAGAATCCATCGCATGGATCGCGTCCACACAGTTCAGCACACAGGTGGACCGCGGATTGATTGCAAAGTCTATGATGATTTATCCTGTTTGACCTCAAAATATTCCTTTATTCTGGAAATGTCAGAGAACCCAGTTAGATTCTGTGTAGAACTTTGAATATGAGCAGAAAACCTGCTGAAAAACAGGAGCTATTAAAGTCCAGGAGTTTCTAACTGAATTAAAATGATTTTATTTATTATTGATCAGGTAAAAAGGTGCCACATGCACATTTAAAGAGGTTACCTCAATCAGTCACGCCTGCCTGTGTGTTGATTCAGCAGTGATATTAAAAGTTGATCTACAGGAGAAACATATCTGAAAGCTGAGAGCTGCTCTGCATTACATTCTGTTACAATTTTAG
>JAPMOB010245382.1:0-23219 GCA_029875015.1 Lepomis gibbosus
ATTAGTAGGCTAACTGCAACCATGTACATCCAGTCTTTGTGCTAAGCTAGGCTCGCGGTGGGTGCGTCAAACAGACTTACAGCACGCACGGAGATGAAAAAGGTATGTATGGACTTGAATGAATAGGCTAAAGTCCCAAAAAGTCGGAGTGTTCCTTGAACAGTCAACATAGCAGCATATATTGGCAACTTCAAATGGATTTATGTAATTACCAATATGTACAAAAAACGATTCTTTAAACAGCGCAAAGTAATACGTAAATAAAAATGTAATATTAGCATGTGTTTTTTGTTTTGTATTTACTTTGCAACTACAAATCAAATCTTTCTTCACTGGATTGACTTTGTCTACTTGTCCAATGACGGATACAATCTACAGAAGTTAAAATGAAATAGTTTGTTTGTTGAATTTGTTTTTTTCTGTTGAAGGCTTTTTATCTAGTACATTTTTGTTCTACAGATAATGAATTGTAATGATTTGACAGATGATACATTGGGTAAGATAGGAAAAGGAGTAAATTTGAATCTGACTGTACAAGCCATTAAATGAAAGAACATCAGGAATCATGGATTAATGTTTGGTAGTAAAGAGTCCAATGGGAATAGTAAAGAAGGTGAGATTTAAGAAGTACAGTTCTGTGCAGTTTGTAGGAAACCAAGAGTAGAAATGTTCCTTTTCAGTCTTTACTTCGGGGGGCCCCACAGTGATCATACCTCCAGCCTGACTTGTGAAAATGAATTCAGAAATGTAAGATGAGAAAGAGGTCAAATGGGGAGAAAACTACTAAAGTACTAATGAGTAGATATTTAACTGGGGTATAATTTGATACATGGAAGAGCAGGGTGGGCGAGGTAGAGAATGATTGAGAGTTCAAAGTCCTGAACCGAGGCTGGCGGTGTGTGTTTCAAAGGCGGCGCGTGGCGATGGATGTGAGAGATTTGTTAATTCAGCAAAGCAGAGCGCCGCCTTGATGTTTACTAGAATTACACAGGCAGCAGCTGGACGAGCGCGCACACAGTCACGTATACATGCATACACATACACACACGCACCTTTAAAGTACACATACAAATGCACTTGGGTGCAAAAGATGGCGCATGTCTTTGCTTGCAAGCAGATACACACGTAAATGCAGGCAGATGCACTAATACACACTTGAGCACTCAATAAAAAAGACACATTGCATACACATGTTCACATGCATGGAGACAGAAATACAGGCGTACATATACAAAAAAATGAATACAAATAAAGATAAACCCACATGTATGATTTCCATGTACACATACTTTATGCACAAATACATACACATATACACTTTACATTCAGGGAACAAAGACATATTTATACAAGCGTTGCTTTCTTCATAAAGTAAGCCAATTACAGTGAAGGGTTTTTATATACAACAATTATTGTTCAGCTTTTTGACCAAACATCTTTGCTTTTAAAAGCAACAGGGCAGTTTAACAATTATATACAGGGGCTATGAGCATACTACTAAATTGTTTTATCAACCATCATCCTTAAGGAATTACTGAAAGGTTTCTGCCTCCTGTTGTGCAGTGGTCCTTCACACATGAGCTACACTACACGCTGATGGGAACATCGTCTATTTTAGGGATATGACCGTAGTTTTTATAAGCCAGGATGGTTTGAGGTTGGAGCAAATTACTAAATATATCTGCCTTGGTGCATCTTAAACAGACAGTGCACCTTCTGCATCCCTTCAGAACACAACACAGACTGGATGTTTTAAGTCATGGTTTACTCTCTAGATGAGCAGGTCCCAAACCAGTACCTGTGACCCTTAATAACTTTTTTTTTTGATTAAAAAAGCAAATATTAGAAAAAGTTTTGAATAATAATAATCTTGCATGTTTTTTTCTTAATTCTCAAGCATTTTTGTCATCCTGTAACCTTGCAGTTTGTTTGTGTGGTTTGACCCTCAGGTAGGCAACCACTTTTTTGGAGTTTTCTTACATTTCTCAGAATGCCTTTTAAAAACTATATGAGATAACAGGCATGGATTTGCAAAAAGCATTTATGTCTTTTTGGGTGCAATCATGAAATTGACATAAGTTGGCAAAAATAACTGGTGTTCTTTCTGGTGGTTGCTGAGGTTTTTAATGTGTATGAGTCAATAGAGACAGTGGCTGCATGATTAAACCCATACTTCGGTGATAGTATCTGAAACATTATCTCTCTCTCATTAGCTCTCATAGTGTCATTTATGTCCATATAAGGCAGCTGTTTTTAATGTAAAAGTTGTAAAATCCCACTGCACACTAACTGCTCAGCACCAAACAGCAGGAAGACAAACTTAATGACTAACTCTTCAACATAGTGGAGCATTTCCTTCAAGAGTCAGTAAAGATCAAACACAAAGCTAAAAGAGAGTAAATAGTGGACTTGACAATAGTGGACAACATGAACGTGAAAGGTGACAATATGTCTGTTACGTTCACAACTTGTCTGCAGCCACCAAGTGTCTGAAAAAAACCTTAAGTATTATTGAACATTTTAACATTGTTTTAGGGTGAAATCTCTTTTTAAAACCATATCTGTGTAGGTCATTTAGAGCTATCTGCATCCCCTTTGTGTCACATAAGATCATCTGCAGCTCCTGCCTTTATGCCTTTGACTTTACTCCATAACCTTAATTAACTGTACGATGACACACAGTATTTCCACTTCTGTGAGCTCAGAGCCCCTCATGAGCAGCGCCATGAAATAATTCAGTAATTCCTTTGAATTATTTCTGTCCTTGACTGGATCACCTCAATCAAGGTAATCCCTTGGGTTGTGGGTCAAGGCTTTAGGCTGCAGCCGTATGTTTGCCAGATTTGTGGAGTCCATATCGTCTCCATTTTAGGTCAATTTCTGTGTTCCATATTTGACCCTGCTCCTCCGTCAGTGAAGTGTGAACAGTGATGTAAAACAGCTACGTGAATAAGCACACACACTGCAGATGCAAGGATTAATGCCCTGTGACAAACACAAATACATGAGGAGTAGTAAGACAAGGAGACTACTTTTTATACTGGCACTTAAAATAATAAAATTTACTTAACCAGATTCTTTTGTTTTACAAACACACATGTACATATCAACACACACACACAGAAAACAGAAAACTTGATCCCTAACTGTATGTTTTCAGAACTCATAAACCCCATTGCTGTGTGACGTTTATGAGCGAGTGTGCCTTGTGCCTGTATGTTATTTCATCGCTCTGTTGATATTTTACGCTCTGACACAGTTCATGTTCAGCATTGGAGGAGGCTGGGGTGCTTCATGTATTCTCTCACTGTTGGTTTTCTCAACATTTTTCATGTCATAACCAAACCCAGGCCTTGTCGCTAACCTAAACCTGACCGCCAAGGATAAATGGCTCGTGCCTGGCCGCAACGTCTGAAAATGTACCACAGCTGAATCGAGGAGTAATTCTGCTGGAAAATGGATCTGGACTTATTAACGCCCCATAAAAATGTGGCATGTTAATCACACATTGTATATTTGGATAATATCAGATGGAGATTAAATGGAGCAGGAATTGTGCTTTGTCAGCTGGAGCAGCACAGTTGAACTCTCTCTTCCTTCTACTCACAGCTACAGTGAGGCTGAGTAGAAAGACTCAGTATATAATGTGACACTTGTGACACCTAGCTGGAAAATGTTCTTTCTTTGCCTCCTTGCAGGGAGGTCGGGTTCAGCAGTAGGAAAGCATATAGGGATTTAGTTTATTACTTTAGTATACCTGAAGAATAATCTGACTTAAAAACACTTTCAGTGTTTTACTTTCAGAGTTAATAAAGAAAAGCCATCAACGATGACCATTACATTCTTGGTACATTTTGTTCTATGGTGCTAAAATGCTTTCTCATGTGGATAACTGGCCAGATGTAGACATTTGATGTTTCCAGCAGCAACAGCAGAGTTTGATTGCTACAGTAAGAATCTGTTAGCAATCTAAAGGTATAAAGGTTAGTCTTCCCAACATTTAGACTGTTTGAGTCTCTTCTACCCGCACTGTGCTACAGTTGAACAGCCATACAGCAAACTAAACACACTTCCAGTAAAGTTTAAAGACAGGAGTTAGCTTTTGTAGTTTTCAAACTATGAAAATAGTATTTAATATAAAACACAACAAATCAATTCATAGTGACTACAATTTAGAAATACCATAAACAAGATTTATACCAAAGGCATAAATGACTTAGTGCAGAGTCTAGTCAGTATCCATCTGTGATTACAGCACACAATCACAGCTGTGCCATCATCTAATCCAATTAAGTGTGCAGGTCACTGTCATCATAAATGTAAAGTGTTGTAGTCTTTTTCCCAATGGAAAAAGAAACAATCCACTCAGAGGTTTCTGGGCAGGATTTGCAGGTTGTTGTTTGTCCAGTTACAGAAATAACAATTCTTAAATCAAAATGTTTCTTTGATCAATGCGACAGATGTTAAGTTCATTGCTCCTAGCAACCTCAAAAGTGTGAGCTACTTCAGCTGTTCAGCCTGAGTGAGTGTGGACAAGAGCACTAACTGCAAAATATAATGTGAATTAACAGAGAAGTACATGGTTAGGGTGAGAAGGGAGACAGTAGTACAATATAATACAGCTGTAGAGTGGATCTATAAAAGTCGCAAAGCAAAGAGGTCTGGAACTATGTGGTAGATTTTACTTTCTGGAACAGAATTTTATTACTAGCAGTTTTAGCCAAAACTCGGCTCCCTAGCTTAAATTACTTACCTGGAAGCGTTAGCTTATTGAGGATTTTGTCAAGAGGAACTGGAAACTTTAAGGGCTTTGCTCTCAATGACATTTTTTTTGTTATTCAACACTCAATCTACTGCCTGACCTTCATCATAAGCCAATTGTACTCTCAAGAAAAAACTTCACAGTTACATTGTTGAGTAGTGAAACAGAAGAGCACCAGATGTTTTGCACTGTGATCCTATTAATACTTCTTCTTCTGCTACACTAAATGGTAGGTACACATGAAAACATACAAGAAAAATGAAGACACAAAGGCCCACTGTTTGTATAAAACTAGAGACATGAGGTTGAAGAACATTACTTGGAACACAATAGGGAGCCAACCTCCAGCTATTTAATGGTATCTGGCAGATCTTTCCTGGGGGAAGTATGGAGAAACAGATAGAAAGATACTATGTGATGATGGTTAAGTCATTTTGGATGGGTGCAAAACAGCATTAGAAATAAGATGGTTAGATTCCCCTGATTATTGATGACATAGTCTCCGAAACTAGTGTTGGACTTTAAATAATTTGATATTATTATACTAGTTCCTTTTCTGGAATTTGTTACACACGCAGGAAAGGTGAAAACGTGCGTCATCGGGCCTTGTTGCACACATGGAAAAAATAGCTTCAAAGGAGTTGTAGGAAATATGTGGTGAACCTAATATGAGTGGTTTGATGGATCAATCAAGCCCAATGTGTCTCCCTCTCTGTCTCTCTCCTTTAAAACAGGAACTGTGCCCAATAAATGTTTTGTTTTCCATCTTCTGCTGTGTCCCTGGTTTTACTGAGTGACTGACAGCTGGACAGATAGACTCAAGACATGCTGCTGCCTGGTTTTGACACATGGCCAAGGCCAAGGTGAATGTAACAGGCCTGACACAGACCAAATGCACACACACAGATACAAACACACACACACACCCCTACACACACACACACACACACACACTGAAGGTTAACCCAAGAGTGGAAAACAGCACCCCTGCCTCCTTAAAGTATGACACTACATTATTTTTTTCCTCAGAATGTGTGTTTGTGTGTAGGTGTGTGGACAGAGTGGAAACAACAGGTCGCTTTTTTCATGGCCATACAGTCAGCCTCCTCCCTTATACCTCACACACACACACACACACACACAAACACACACAAACACAGGTGGCTGTAATTAGTATGTTGAGCCATTCATGGCACAAGATCAAACTGCACTCTGCTTCAGGAAATACAGAGCTCTGCTTAGAGTTAGACACACACACTTACACACACAGAGATGCATGCACCTTCACTCTTTATTTCCTTTGTTCTTTCTCTAACGTGATGCTGGTGTACAAAAGGTTTCCCCCTAAAACTGTTTTTGTTTAGTCTGCAAGTGAAACAGAGCTCTGTTTGAGTTCACTGTAGAAACTTACACACTCAGTGTTTACTTCTGCAGGGAGAGGACACAGACAGGGAAGGTGGAGAGCAGGGGATTATGGGTTAGATAAGCCTGAACTGTTCAACATCTCCAATCTAATTTAAGAATATACACATTGGTTTTTGCTGCAGTGGTAAGCAGAACTTACACAGCCGGAACAGCTGGGCACAAGGTTATAAAAGCAGTAGGAAAAGCTCATAGCTCTGAGTAGTCGGCTCCTCATATTGATGACCAGGCATGTCAGGTTTTTTACCCTGGTGAAGACCTTGATGTTTGAAACTAAACACACGGGAGCTTGTAACATTCATTTTGAACACTACCTCCTTCTTTTTCTATTTCTATGTATGCTGTTTTTATCCTCCACCTGTTGGATGTTCGCACCATCCACCCTTTGTGCATTGGTGGTTTTACTACAGTATGTGACCAGTAGATGTTTTTTAAACCAGTCTCTTAGCGTGTCATTGTAGCAACACCAGAAGAGTAACTACATTTTTAAGCATCATTAAAAAATCCTGGGGAGAAAGAATTTTCCGATTTGGAAAGTGTTGTGTGTTTGTGATTTACTTATTAGTTGTAACTGATCAGCGGTCTTTGTCAAAGAGGTTTTTGCTTAGGGTCTGTTTGTCTGGTAGATAGAACCCTTTCTGAAACCAGCAGAACCAGTGTCAGTGAAATTTGGTGGAACGGTTGGCCATGGTTTGAGGAAGAAATAATTTTGAATCTAGGGACATCAATTCATTTTTAATCTGATTTCAAGCCTTTAGTGTTTCTTATGCCTTCTTAATCCTGCTTTGGCAGTTTGGGCTTGGAACAAACTCAGGTTCTGTCTGACCAGTGTCACAGTTATTCTCACTAAAACCTAATTCAATTGTGACTTAAACATTGCACGTTATAAACGTTTATACTGATATGGATCGATGAGAAAAGTTTGGAAAATCTGAAACTAGTAAGTTCCAAGACTTAATTTCAAGTGCATTACTGGTCAAAGATGTTACCCATAGTTACAGATCCCTCTTCAGAAACCTACTAAAAGGCACATTTTAGTTATTGAAGTGATTTTGTGCAACCCTGTTTAATAACACACGCACACACATCCTGACCACCCTTGAATTCTTGCCTGCAAAAACCCTTGGTTAATCAACCACATACCAAGATCACTATATGAAATAGTTTCTGTGCAAATGTGCGTGTGTCTATGTTAGTATGTGTGTATGTATGTGTGTGTGATTGGCTCACACACATAGGTTTGCACCAAATCGGTCAGAAAGCTGGAAGCAATTCCCGGCTGAACGTGTAGTCATCGTATTTCAGAGCGCCTGAGCCCTGAATGGCACAATGTGTAATCTCATATGTAAATAGCATCATAAAGTTGCTCTCATAAAGACTGTTGTTGTCTTGGCCCAGTCCAAGGGGGCTAAGGGGGCCAAGGGGGAGGGTATATTTGGAGCGGAAAACCCTGTCAGGTGTTGGTGTGAATGTGTGTGTCTGCATGTGTATGATGTTGAGGGCTAATGAGATCAAATGTTCCAGAAAGACTTCAGATCAAAAGCCTCCTTCTGTGTGTGTATTTTTGTGTGCTTCAGTCATATAATATTCAGTCATCAACTCAGACACACA
The DNA here is from genome assembly GCA_029875015.1 of Lepomis gibbosus. Classification (NCBI taxonomy): domain Eukaryota; kingdom Metazoa; phylum Chordata; class Actinopteri; order Centrarchiformes; family Centrarchidae; genus Lepomis; species Lepomis gibbosus. Next base: position 7,796 of record JAPMOB010245382.1, read on the forward strand.
TCACCAATGTGATCACTGCTCATTAAATACTCTGGGTTACACACACACACAAGCTGTTAATCTGTCATGTAAGCCAGTGTTGTCGCTCATAGGGAATAGCAGTTAACTGCTAGTGTATGATTGTCTGTTCCTTGGTTACAGTTAATAAATCTTTCTCTGCACTGTCGCCCTTTTCCTCTCCAACTCTCTCTTTTCATCTCTCTCCTGACACTTCTTGACCTCCTCTAGAAGTCAGTCAGTTCCCGTCCTGTTCCCTCTCTTTCTCCGTCACAGCCCCTTTCAACGTCTCTCTCTCATGCTGTTAATGGAGGGCTGTGTAGCAGCACAAGTTATAATGATTTCCATAAGGCTACACAGACTCTTGACAGGCAAGAGTGTAAATCACACTGACGTGTGTGTGTGTTTATGTGTGTGCGCGCGCGCGTGCGTGTGTGGACAACGGGTGTGTGGAGTAGAGTACACGTGCACGCTAATCTCACTGCTTTTTTTTAGATATACAACTTTAAGTATAGAGGCTGACTTTTTCCTTTGGGCCATGTGTCAGAACAATGAATATGATTTTTTTTTTATCATACATTGGCATCTTGATTTTGTGAAATAGCTTTTAAAAAGATAATCCTATGGCGTAGTAATTAGGGATTATGATAATACACAATACAATAATATTAGAGTAGCAGCTAATGATTATTTTATTAATGATCTATTAGATTAACAAAATCTGCAGCAGATAAATAGACTATTTCACTGTTGTAGTTGATGTGGATCTTGTGGTTGTTTTTATTATTGTTTTAAATGTAATAAAAGAAAACAAGAAAAAACAATCTTTTGGCAATGCTGGCAATGGCCCAAGAAGACCGAAAACATCAAACATTGGGAAAAGAAAATGTTATTCATCAATTAATGTATAATTTTTTAAATTAATGAATTGAAAAATATGTTGAAAATACAGATCACAAGTTTCCATAGACCAAGATGATGTCTTCAGACTTCTTGTTTTGTAGAATCAACAATCCAAAACCCATGTTCAATTTACATAAAATAGTCACATAAAATAGAAGCTGAAACCACCAACTTAGTGGCATTTTTGCTAAAGAAATGACCAAAATCGTTGCTGATTCATTAGCCAGTCACTTTTTTGATTAATAATGTAATCACTGTGGAACGATGTTAGCGCTGGGAAGAGAATTTGGGAAGGTGGAGAAAAATTTAGTTTTTGAGCTCTAGATTTCCTCAATCACCATGGTAATTTCTAAATGTTAACACGTTTATCCCATCCAGTATGATAGTAAATCTAATCTAAAACTATTACTGGCTTGCGTTAAATATATATTTTCATACTGTAGAGAACAAAGCAGTTGAATGATGTCACTTCTGACCAGCTGTTCCCTACTAACCCTTAAACACCAGTCACGTTCTGAAATCTACAGCATAACCCAATGTATGTGTTTTTCTATTTAATTAATTAATAAAAATTCCATCTAAAACAAATTGTTACTGGCTGAGATAACATGTATATTAACTTGTACTCTGCATAGAATAGTGGAATTATACATGATTTTTCTTTCCTTTTTTTTTGATTTTAGGATTATATATATCGGCGATCAGTCACCGTGCTCTCTAAATATCAGACATTGCTCCTAGTCCTACATTATCCTAAATCACTAAATTTCATTCTTGGGTTTGAAAAAATGATCATACGAACTAATAACTAAAGGTCTACACACTGTTTTTTGCCTGAGCTTTGAGCCGTATCACACGTGATCAGGTAGGAATTTGCTCAACGTAGTAGCTGTTTTATGGTTTCATTAGTGTGTAATATGAATTTTCAATTCAATTCAGTTTTATTTATGTAATGCCAATTCACACAGTTATCTTATAGCGCTTTTCATATAAAGCAAGACTAGGCCATACCCTTTGTGCTATTATTTACATACACCCAACAATTCCTACATTGTTCTCTTTAAGGACTTCTCATATTCATGCCTCTGTGATACACATCCACCTCTGTGACAACTGAGCACATCCCATCTATTGAAAAAGATTGTTTGATACCGTTGCAAGTTCAATAAAAAGGTGTTTAATTTGACCTTGAGTTTGGCTTGTTTTTCTTGATAAATGATTGATACATGTTCTGTATTACAACCCTGAACTCCTGGCTGATTCAGTGAAATATCATTAGCGTCTTGCAAATATATCACTAGGACCTAACCCTGTTCATTTATTGATTACATTTTTTGGGTGAAACAAATCTATATATTCATATTGCTAAACACACCTGTTTTACACTGAACAGTATGGCGGTTTGGCTTTTCCCAAAGTAGATTAAACACATACTGTCAATGGAGGATTACATGAGCCGCTAATTACCATTCCATATGAAACACAACCGACACTGCAGACAAAATGTTTCCACAGAAAATCTATCTTTGAAGATCTGGAGCTCCTGCATTGAGATCTAACCATATACTGTATTACCATTGCACTGTGTGTAATGTTGCAACTTGTGACCACTAACTTCACATAAAATTACTATGGCTGGTGAGAAACTTATGTTTGGAACGTGGGATCAAAATTTAGAACAACTGTGGTGTAATACTTTGTGAACAAGAGGGTCAAACAAACAGAGAGAGAGATTTTAGATGGTTCTTTTTTCAGCCACAAACAAAATCGCTCCAGTGTAGATGTCTTCTTCCAGCAGCAGCAATAATGGGCTTATAACATATTAAAGAACCACGCAAAATGTGGTTTCATTGTTTCCAGAGTATCGTTGAACTGATGGAGTTATAATGAGTGCGTGTTTTAGTAGGGGGTCAGTGCACTGACAGGCCAACAAACTGCTGAAGGACAAGCAGTGTTTATTCTGCTGATTGTTACAGTAGATTGTGGGAAGAGAGATCCTTGCAAAACTGTTGGTTCTAAAGTTCATCTATCTTGCACCCAAATACAGCATTTATCATCTTGTCCTGCTCCCCAGGCTCTTTTAAAATAGTAATCTAAGATTCACTGGTACCCACCATTGCACCTACCAGAGTAGGTGCGGGCAATGTTGTTATAATTACTAAGCACAGACCAGGTAAAGTAGTATTGAACACACAGGGTGTAGATGTTGGTTTTGGTTGTTTGATAGGCTGCATCATTAACAAGCCCACAAGCGGCTCACCTGTTGCCATGATAACGGATCGCGGTTGTTAAAATATGGAAAAAAGACGAGTTGTGTCTTCTGTGGCAAGCCGATGTGTTTACCTGAGGTTTAGGCCTCTTGTGTATGTGTGTGTCTAAGTGTAGGGAGAAGAGAATTCCAGGGAATGTGCAAAGCATATCTAAAATTTATAATAATGCTCATCGTTTTTACAATCACGATGCCTGCTCAATGTCGTGATGTCGTGATGATATCGTTTATCAGCCCAACCCTATACCAGAGGTCACTTGTCTTCGAACATCTTCATTTTGCATTATGAGCTCAAGATATTTTATTTTTTGAAGTTGGATTTACTCTTCTTTGTCTTTTAAGTGCTGTTAAGTGCATCTCTTCCTGCGTACCAAACTAGATCTTCCACAGGAACGAGTTTTTAATTTACTTTTTCAAAACTGCAAATTGATTGATTATACAGAGGTATCGGTGAACAAGTAAAATAATACAACCTTTAAAACCCTGCCTTAAAAGTGAAATAAATCCAGTTTTTAAGCCAACATGAAAAAGTATTAACGTCTACAGTTCTGCAACAACTGTGCAAACTCCTTTTGCTGATGAAGATCATGTCATATGATCAGAAAAGATATGATTAGAGGCGTCACCTACTAATTGGACTTTTCTAAACTGCAGTTTCCAAGGTCAAGAATGAACTTTGAACCTCAGTCAAAGAATAAATTTGTTGTAAAATCACTTCCTTGAAACATGCCTCATTTATTAAGTTAAAATAAGAGCCAAATTGCAATTCATGTGAAGTTTGATTATTATCTGGTATTTATGGCCATTTACACATAATGCACTTGGGTTAAACTTCCAACTTTGGTCACAGTTGCACTCCTCTGCAATATAAAAAGCAAGCTATTGTTGCTCAAGTAAAAATAAAGTCTCTGAGGACCCAGGTTTAACCAAACATTGCCCCGTCTTCCAGTGTAAAACTTGTTCACTTGCGGTAGCTCCTGTCTGAAATAAATCATATATGGATCAAGTTTGAGGTGATCTGTGTGACAGTGGTTTACTGGGTTTGTCAGATATACAAACTCACATCAGGCTGGTTTTGGCCCTGATGCTGCAACAACCAGCGGTCAGCAAGAGCTGACACAGAAACATCTTTCTCTCTTCAGAAGCCTATGTCTGTCTCTCTCAGCCTTAGCACACACAGAGGTTCTGTCCACATATCCAGTGTCTCTATATTAAAACCTGGAAGGACATGACCTTTTAGGAAAACACTGGTCCCACAGACACACTCATACATACACACTTTTACACACATACACACTAGACTGCTGGGACTCATATTTCTGAGCGTGCTCATGTCCAATTGCTGCTTTTTCTCTACAGACCTAAAAGTAAATACAAGATGTTGTATAAATACACACACACACTCACACAGGGGTACCCAGCCAGTGAATGTGTGAAATGTAGCACACTGTTGAACCATGTCCCCCCTGCAGAGAGGAATGAAAAGAAATTGACATGACGCGATCTGCTACAGAGAAGACTAGGACTACAGTAAACAGTGGTGTTGCTGAGTGGAGCTTCTTCCCTCACAAACAGTCTGGCTGAGGACAGACACCGGCCTGTAGAGAGCACTTAAACCTTAAAACAGGCAAATTCAATTTAGACCTGTTACCAAGTTAATTATGGAATTACCGACAGCTTGTATAACCTGCCACAGAGCTTCTACCTGTATTTTTTGTATGCTGGTCTTTGCTAATGATTATAACCCTTGGAGTTTACCAAATCTGTGTATATTGCCAACTCCATTGCCCAAACGTAGTGTCGCTCACCTGTGCATCCAAATATTTTTTACCCACATATGCAACAAAATGCTGCACAGTAGAGCCCAGCTGTGGTAAAGTAGAGCAGTGCGACAACACTAGCAGGCTGAGGTGGACAAAACAGAGTAGAGTACAGCACAGAAAGGATCATATTTTGACTGGCTTTATTTTAGCTGATACCGATTTTTTAAGATATGTCCATATTGGCCCCCATACCAATTCTTAAGATTGGCAGTGGGGATTCTTTTGGGTATATGGCTGCCTTTAGCTTATTTGACTTAATGACAATGTGTATATGGCCGCTTATACAACTTGCCTTCACGTATGCATGACTGTGTGTGTATGTGGCCGTGTGTGCGTGGATTAGTTGCTGTAATCACCAGCCAAAGTATCTGGCTGAACATTAGATGTTTGGAACTGGATCAGAAGAAAACATTTTGTTTATTGAAAACAGCTGAAACAAGGAGGGAATATGTTTTCTTCTCTGTGTGTGTTCAAGTTGAAACAAACAGTAAAACATTTATTCTACCCCAAACCTTACAATCGTATAACAGAGCTGAAGAAAAGCGTAAAACTGATTCCACTGGCAGAAACTGTTTCTGGGGCCTTGATGTCAAACATGCTGATAGATGGGTGATTTGCAGGTTTGACGCTGAAAGATATAGAGAGAGTATATACTGTATATACTGTATGTTCATATGTATATTGTATTTACACAGTGTATGTATAGGGTATAAGTGAATGGCTTTTTATATGGCCAAGAGCATGGTGTTAATGACACCATAGTTAGTAAAACCACACACATTCAAATTGCTCTCTCTGCCCTTTGAACATCTTTGGATGAAAGCTTCCTCTTTAAATCATGAGCGAAGTGATAATAGAGGAGTCAACTGGCCGTGTGTACAACATCATGTGTTTATAGTCGAACATGAACTGTGTATTGACATCAGTTGCGTGGGCTCCACTGTTGGCTAAGTTTTATAAGTGTAGAAATTATTATTATTTTCCCTCTTTGACAGTAAGGTCAAAATCAATCAAAATAGTTCATAATAGTTCATAAATAATTCATTTCTAATTTAATATGATCATACTTTGTTCTGCAAAACTTAAACTTATGGTACCCAGTGAACTTCATCCTAAAGTGTCAATGCTGATATGATACTCTGCTAATGTAAAATGTGTTTTATTCACATACCAACTTTGCTATTCTTTCATTATCCCTTTAAGTAAGTAGTAAATTATTTAAAACCGTGTTTCATCTTGCCGTGATGTCAGCCAAATGTTACAAAAACAGCCCATTAGTAATCTTTCAATCGGCTTGATGTTACATCATTACAATAAAAAAAAAGAAAAAGACCCAACTTTTTCAAACCCATTCAGAAGAACTTTATCTTATACAGTGCTTAGGGAAAAACTATACAGTAAGACAACTGGTGATGAAGTAGCTTTATTCACGTTCAGCGATGTATTTTATGTTTTGGAATCTTTTTAATATAGAAACCTTATTTTACCCAAGATAAACACAGGACAATCACTAAGGCTGTTGTTTGACTAGTACTGCTCTTTACTTCAAGGTATCTTTACGCAAGATAGAGAATATGGAACTTTTCATACTGTATATAGCTCTTTATGTTACCACTACCTCAAATCTTTTAGTGTTTTTATAGTTTATATTGTTAATCAAAGCACATGTGTTAGTAGATTCTCTGTTGTCTTTGCATCAGTATCACAGTATACAGCTGCTTTACATGCTGCACTGTATAGACAGTGGAATTGGTCCAGCCCCCCTCTGTGAGTAGGCCTGTAGGAGGTCTGCCCAGTAAGGTTTACAGGGTCTCACCAGGCATGGGGGAGGGAGTGTTAAACCAGATTCCCCCTTCACATCAGACCCCCATGCTGATGCTGCTCGGCTTCAAACGCGCTGCCCTTTCTCAGAACATGCTGTGCATGTGGCAGAAGGGAGGGATGAAGGGGGAGTCAGATGGAGGGAGGGAGGAGTGAGGTGCAGAAATACCGGCACCTCAAGTTACCACTTAGTTAAATAACACCAGAATGCACGCACCCACACATGCCACTGACACACCCATATAGGAATTCACATCACACACATAAAGATACACACAAACAACCACATACAGGGTCTGCAGCCTGCCAGTATGCTATTAATACCAGCCCCCAGGATGCAGGTCATGCCTAGATTTGCATTTCAAATGCGTCTTTCATTGCATCATCCAAATAGTGATGCTTTAAAGACATTTGGCTATGTATTAAACACTCTGAGCTTTCAGGTGGTTTTCTAAAATCCATGCACAGATCCATATATGTACCAACATGCATGATAAACATATCCATTTACAATTACGCTTGCACTCTCACATTTTTCCTGCAGGTGGTCCAAGTCTTTCTTTTTTTTCCATAACTACCATCAGGTTTTAGTTGAAGTTTCAGGTTCAAGCCAAGTTAACCACACCCCCACCCCCACCACATGTATTTTNACCTGATATTGCACTATATCAGCCCTCCCCTCCTCCCTCTAAAAGGGCCTCTCTGAAACATTGGTTCCATCTTGAAGCGGTTCCTAGCATGAAGGTCCAGACAGATGTTTGTATCTTTTTGGTAATCAGTGTAGGAGGACCTGCTGAGAGAGGGAATCTGATACAGCAGCGTGAGAGTAAAACCAATATGAAACTGTAGATTATGATATAGGCACATACAGTATAAAGGTATTCAAAAAAGAATTTGCCATTTTTACCATGTCTTTTTTCCATAAAAGGCAAATGTGGGGAAATTCAGTTTTCCTCTCTTTTAAGATATTTAAGGAACAAATTTATGATCATGCTATCTCACTACCATTAGTCAGGAAGGGTTAAGGGTAGAGGCATGTTAGTGGACTCATTTTACGGCTTTCATCACCAGTGAGTCGCTGTAGCAACAAGTCTCTGGCACACGCTAATGGACATAAATAGCATATTTTTTGTCATTTGTCATATTTGGTTTTCTGGTTTGACAATAAATGGGAAATCTATGGCGGGGTGTCGAGGGCAGAGTGCAGGATGGAAAGTATGTTTTTGAAAGCCAGAAGTCCAGTGCAGGAATCGATCCTCTAGTGTGCCTGTCATCAGCTTGTTTTTCTAACCATTGATCCATTCATGTTTTCCTACTTTTTCTGTTTTAGTTTTTACCTTAAAAACCCTGTGTACTTAATGTCTAAATATTTTAATATGTTAAAAAGTGATGCTTCTGCTTTCCACCTCCCCAACTTGTAACAATCCACATCCAAATTGTGATGTTAGACCAATGTTTCACTTATATCGTGAATTTATAAACAATCATGCAAAATTATCCCATGCTGAAACAGCTGTATTGGATAAAACAACTGTCAAGTCAGATGCTGAAATCCTGACTTAATCACCACTGACAACAGTAGAGGTGAATATTTTGTCTGATGGTTGGAGTTTGTTGCATCAGCTCTCTTTACATAGTATATTACTCACAATCAACTATTTAGAAGTCATCAATTCCCTAATGATGTTTCTTGTGTTTCTTTCTCCCTCACCAGATGACTCCAGTTCAAGAGGTGGAGCAGGGACGGCCAATGGTGACTCTGAACATGCCCCAGAGCTGGCTGGGAAACTGGGTACCCACTCATAACTTGCTCTTATCACTACAGGCATATAAACATTTGGAAATGAGAAGGGAACCTAGAGGTGACACTTTAGATAGCTGAGAGTGTGTAACATTTTAAAAAGTACAGTAGCAGAATGTACAATAAACACCTTGTACACTGTCCGAGGGGAGAAGGTGAGGGCATATGCACACACACAGACATGCAGATACCCACAGGCTGGGTGGTTGTTTGCTCAGATAATTGGCTCTGACAGAGTGGAGAGCAGTCTATTTGTGTGAGGTGTGATTTGGTGGGACACATTCCTTCCTTCTCCCCCCTCTCTCAAGTCTCCATGGTCCCTCTGTCATGTAACTTAACCCTTCTTTCTTTGCTTGTTGTTATCCTTTTATCCGACACTCTCTTCTTCCGCTTGTCCCACTCTCTTTGTCACTTTCTGTCATAAACATCCATGCACACTCACACTTAAATGTCTACAAACATTTACTCTTTTACAGCACAGTGTCTGTTTTTTTTCCCACATCGTCTCTTTATCTATTTGCCTCTCTTTCCTCACACACAATCAAACATGCACACTCAATGCCTTGACTAAGGCCACGTTCAAACTGACTTTAGCACCTGTGTGAAAAACATGACCCCCTTATTTAAATGAGGCCAGTCTGGTGAGGCAGCAGGGATGCCTACGCATAGGGCTCACAGAAAAACTAAATCGCCCAGCAAAAAAGTTGATTGTGATTATAAACAACAAAATAGATAACGTAACATGAAAAGTGTATTTTTGTTGTTTTCCCATTAAGATAAAATGATTGCCTCTGTGATGGTGAAATATTTTAAATAGGAACATTCACTGAGGATCCAGTGGCTCTTCTTACTCAGTTTTACCCAGTGTTGGCAGTATAATGCCTGTTAACTCACCTCCGAAGGCTTGCTCTTAAAACCACTTAGGGACCATCAATAAATTAATGTTATAATAGTGTTTTGGAAAAATCATAAATTTTTCTCAAAAGCTTTCCATGTCATGTGACCTTGGGACTCCTACCCAATGCTGAATAGTACTACTACACTGGGCAAATGAGACACACTCCTTGATATAAAAATGTTGTGCATTTTTTATTTTATATTCAAATGTATTCATATTTTTATGGAAAAACTGCTTTTTTAGGAGTCCCAGAATCTCATGAAACAGAAGCTATTGAAAAAAGCTGTTTTTTAATAAAAAATATTAATAAGGGGAGGGCCTCCAAGTTCTTCTTTTCCCAGGGCCTCCAAATCACTAAAACCCCCTCTGACATTAAGTTTAATGTAATCCTAATTCTAATGCAAACCCTAAACTCAAGCCCTCACCTTAACTACTCAAATAAAGATTAGCCAAAATTACTTCAGTTAGCAAAAATGTCCTCAACCTCAGAATTACAGTTGAAAATAACTCTCTCTCTCTCTCTCTCTCTCTCTCNCACTCTCTCTCACACATGCACACTCTCTCTCTCTCCCTGTCTCTGGCACACTGTCTGATCAAAGGCGGTCAGTCAGAGGGTCAGCTATATTTTTACACTGTGAAGTGTGGCGTTGAAGTGGCCCCAGAGACCCAGAACAAGTCTGCCCTTTCGCCCATTCTGGCTCTCACCTTGTCTCGTCTTTCCCCTCTCTCAGTACACCCTCGCTTCTCCACACATTTTTCTCTCTGTCTACCTATCGTGAGCCCTCTGTCTTACCTTTGCTTTTTTATAGTTTTAATTCCATCTCATTGTTTTAATCTCAATTTCTCTGCTGTGACTCCAGCTTTATTTGTCTGTTTTTAGAAATCTGTCAGTCCTCTGTGTGCTTACCTCAATTTGAACTTAACTCTTTCTTTTTTGCATCTGTTTTCTCCTAAACTTCTGTTTGATTTGGTTCAGCTTAGACAATATAAATCAGCACATTTCAATAGCACTTTGCTGTATTTTTTTCATTCTCTAGTGTCATCTGTATCCAGTCCAATTCAGCTGCACTTTGCTTTGCCTCTTCCCTCCTCTTTTCAGTTAATTTCAGTCTATGCCAGCGCAGTTGAATTTATGTAATCAGCACAGTAGGACATTGCCAAAACATTCAACTATTAATCACTTCCTTGTACTTCTCCACTCTACTTTCCCAACTCTGTTAGATATACTGACTCAGTCTGGTCACAGTTCAGATGCAGTCCACCAGCTTTTCTTAGACACAGGGTGGGGGGGGGACAAAGGCGAGACTTAGAAGCTTTTCGAGTATGTTTGTTTTGTCACCCTGCCCAGCTTCCTGTCGGTCAGCAGAGAACTATATTCTGCTGAGTAATGCAGCCGTAGTGAAATCTCCCCATTTGAGCGCGCAAACCCGTCACATAACTCTGCCCCCTATTTGTTTACCTAGAGCTTGAATAATAACTGTGTCCAAAGAAAGAGGCGCAACTGCAGTAGTTTCAGGGTGATTTATCGCCCCGGTTGATGGCTATCTGCTGTGGTTAGAACATGAGGGCTGTAAAATCAAGCGCTCCTGTGAATGATTTCCTCTCCTCCCTCCCTACTGTACAGTTTTTTCTCTTTGATCTGCTTCCTGTGCTCACTGATTGTTGTGTTTCTTTAAAGAGGGATATGTCTGGATGAAAAGATGCATGACCGTAGGATAGGTTTTGTGTAAGGAATATGTATCTATGAATAGCTGCGTAAAGGGATGTGGATGTTTGAATAGATGTATGGGGTTAACTGGCCTTTTATGTTTTGTAATAAAGGATTTGCATTAATGAATGGATGTTTGGCGTGATGCCAAGTCACTGTCTGTCTTTTTATGAATTGTGCTCACAACACAGAGATGCATTCATGAGTGGATATTTACAGTGATGTTACATAGCTGTCAAGTGTGTGTCTGGGTTTTATGAGGGGATCTCATGGATGATTTTGTAAAAAAAATAAAAATAATAACGTTTTTTTAAGAGCAGCTAAGGCGTACAAACCTAGGACTAGTGGAAAATAAGGATTCTGGTGTGTGTATGTCTATTTTGTGTGTGTGATGTGTCAGGGAGAAGAGGAAGTGATTAAAATATTTTTATCAAACAAAACAATTAGGTTTATTACAGCAAATTAGGTTGTTTATACCACGAGGCACACTGCCATATGTTAACGTCTTGGCACTGCCTCCGGCGATGACCTCAGCTTGTCTGATGCATCTTACACTACAGAAAATGTATACCTTAACAAGTTACCAAGTCTCGTTCTCAGTCCTAGAAATTTACACAGTGTAACAAACTGCAGACTGAGAGGATTAAATGTGTTTCTAATTCAATTTTTCTTGTTTTCTTGTATGGGGAAACACATGTCAGTTTGTTGTAACAACGAAAAACAGAAGCCTTTTCACACCAGTAATGAATGTACTTGTATGTAGATGCAGATTATTAACTCCACAGAAATTGATTTCATGCTGTGGAGTGGAAGGTTATGCGCCAGTGCAGAATATCCATGGAGCAGAAAATTAAATTGTAATCACATTAGTTTGCTGCATATGTCTTCATGCATAAACAAGAATTCAACCAATAAAACGTCAAATTGTTAGTGAAAAAATGAAAACAAAACAGTGTTGATCAAGCCAAGCAGCATGCTACAATATCTGTGTGAGACTTTCTAACAGTTCCAGAGAACCCTATGGATAATATCTCCATTCTGACATCTTGAATTTTCTGAAATGAGTTGCCTAGTTGCCTAATCTACTAGTGCATTCAAAAGAGGTAGAACAATGGAGTTGGACAGAAGTGTTTTTAGAGCAAAATAAATTTAAATATATAAAATTAAATATGTTTTATCTTTTATAAAATTATAATATCTTTTAAAATCAATGGAAGCAAAAAGAGTTATTTTTCTGGAGGTAAAGAGTTAATAAAAACTGTAACTCATGAGGCATAAAACATTTCGGAATACTCTACAGATAATGTGGCTTTGATCGCTCTGTACATCTCATATAAAACTCCACATTCTTTCCCAATCTGTTCTCTTTCCACTGGTCTGAAGAATAGAACACTGCTCGTAAATATAAAACTGTTCTGTAAACCGTTTATCTCTGCCAATAACTTCTTCTGTTCTTTACTTTATTATTTATTTTATTTCTTTACATTTACAAACATTTTTTTGGTTTAAATTTGTATCCAGAGTAACAATACATTACAACTTGTTTCCAAATACTATATCTCTTTCTTGTTAGGTTGAAATTCTCCCTTTCACCTTCTCTCCACTTACAGTACGCCCACGTTTCACCCAGCCATCAAAGATGAGGAAGCGCGTCATCGCTCGCCCAGTGGGTAGCTCAGTGCGTCTGAAGTGTACAGCAAGCGGAAACCCTCGCCCCGACATTGTCTGGCTGAAGGACAGTCGGCCGCTGATGGACGAGGACAGTGGAGTAGGAGGGGAAGGGAAGAAGAAGAAGTGGACCCTTAGTCTGAAGAACCTGATGCCGGAGCACAGCGGGAAGTACACCTGCCATGTCTCCAACAGAGCAGGAGAGATCAATGCCACCTACAAAGTGGAAGTCATACGTGAGTTACCATGTAAAAAAACTGAAATGGAAACTGAATGCTTAACCTTAAAGATATAGATCAGTTATCAAAACAGAAAAAGGTGACCTTTATCAACATTGATAAGTTGTTTTTTTCCTTTTGAAGACTGGCTGAAGCTTAATGCAAGGAAGTATCTGCCCAGTTGAAGTGCCCAGTCCTTGTAGAGCAGGACAGGTTAATGGCCACCTCCACAGTCTGTCCGAGACATTTAAAATCTACTAGTATCTTCCAAAAAATAGCAGGAATTTCCACTTAATTTTTCCTCATCCTTTAATCTGTCAAAAAAAGTCAATTAGTATATAAAATATCAGAATGTAGTGGAAAAAACGTTTTTAGGGTCCAATTTGAAATTGTTAATTAACTAGAAATTACATCTACCCTTATATAAAACCGAAAAAAGCAATTGAAGCTGATGGAGCCATTTTTGCCTGATAATGACAAACAACTATGAAAGTTGGTTATTTATTGTCAATTGACTAATGGATTAATCAACTAATTAGTACAACACTACCTTTAGGAGATCAGATGTAACATCCTAAGAATGTGCCTGTAAAATGTTTAATCTGTGTTAAAATATGGCTGCATGTGGTCAATTCATGTCACAACACATCTGAAAGTACACTGAACAAAATTATGAATGCAACACTTTTGTTTTTATCCCCATTCATAATGAGCTGAACTCAAAGACCTAAGACTTGGGTATTACACAGGTGTCCCTCAGGCTGGCCACAATAAAAGGCCACTCGAAAATGTGCAGTTTCATCACACAGTGTAATGCCACAGATGTCACAAGTTTTGAGGGAGCGTGCAATTGGCATGCTGACTGCCGGCATGTCCACCAGAGCTGTTGCCTGTGATTTAAATGTTCATTTCTCTCTACCATAAGCCATCTCCAAAAACGTTTCAGAGAATTTGGCAGTACATGAGGCAAATGGTGCTCATACCAGATACTGACTGGTTTCCGGAGCTCCCAATACAGTGAAACTGCACATTTTCGACTGGCCTTTTTATTGTGGCCAGCAGCCAGCCTAAGGCACACTTGTGCAATTCCAATGCTGTCTGATCAGCTTCTTGATATGCCACAGCTGTGAGGTGGATGGATTATGTCAGCAAAGGAGAAGTGCTCACTAACACAGATTTTGACAGATCTGTGAACAATATTTGAGAGAAATAGGCCTTTTATGTACATAGAGAAAGTCATAGATCTTTGGGGTCAGCTCATGATGAATGGGGACAAAAACAAAAGTGTTGCGTTTATTAATTTTGTTCAGTATACATTTTTTTGGGATTGTGGTATGTGACTTGTTCTTGCTGATATATCACATACCAGCAGGAATGTCTCTTACCAAAAAAAGGAACATTATGCTGTACACAGTATGTATATTATTGTTTGACTGAGAGGCCTGTCTAACTAAATAATAGTGTTTGGAATGGGTTGTTTCCATTTTGACTCACAATACAGTGACTTTGTGGAATGTATAAGGTCATGTGATCAAGAACATAATTAACTTTAAAAAATATTTAAATAATTTGCTGGCAAAGAGTCTGCTTTCTTTAGAGAGCTGCTTGTTCTGTTTGAAAAGGACAGACTTCAGATTTCTATCTTGTGTTAAGAGAGAAAGCAATGTAGATGGTCAGTCATCAGCAGGTCTCTCTTATACCATTTAATATAGTATGTTGAACTTGTTAACCTTGTGATAAAAGTGAGTTGTAGATCGTAGCATTAAATAAGAGCATTTTAATGGCAGACGTTGCTGAAATGTGTTTCATTCAGATTTTACTAACAAATTTGAACCACAGGGATCTTATCAACCAACATTTTCATGTTTCAGTCTTGTATTAATTAATTTAAAGTTTTTAGGTATTGCAAAGTAGAGCTTGCCCACATGTGCCAATGTGCAGGTTAATGAGTTGCACCAAGAATAGAAGTTTTAAATAGCTTCTGTGGCATTTATTGATCACCACTAGGTTTGTCAGTAAACATCAGTCATGCAAGTGAGGAATGTTCAGCAGGGTTTTCAGTTTAGAAGGTTTGCCAGCTACAGATTTAGTCTAAAGAAGTAGTGTTGCTTTAGACAGCAGAATGTGTGTTGTGAGTGTTTTCTGGTGTATCAGGTTGTGTTAGAAGGCTGCTGTTTTGGTCCTTGATTTAAAAGCTGTTTTGGTGCTTGATTTAATGTTAAGCTGTTTGGAGGAGTTGAATTTGTGTGTGTGTGTGTGTGTGTGTGTGTGTGTGTGTGTGTGTGTGTGTGTGTGTGTGTGTGTGTGTGTGTGTGTGT
>JAPMOB010245388.1:0-17814 GCA_029875015.1 Lepomis gibbosus
TCTAACTCTGGGGGATAAGGTGAATAGGCTAAAGTCCCAAAAAGTCGGAGTGTTCCTTTAAGGGCCTTGTGAGTGCAGGTATTGGCCCGTGCAGATTATTTCAAAATGCCAGATATCGGCCCGATAAATTGTATATGATAGTAAAGAAACAGTGTAAATTGCTGACACATTCAGTGTGGTAGATCTGCCCATCATACATGTGGTTAACAGGATCCCTGAATGTAATCCTCCTCCTCTCAACGCCATTAGGCAAAGTTAACAGAATGTTAAGTCTTACCCGTCGTCATCGGCTGTGGCTTTAACATATTTTAACTAGTTTCACACACCTTGACATCACAATCTTTACTCTGTTTGTCTACATCTGAAGGACTTTTAAGGTACCACCTTACCGGTGCTTGTAAAACATCTTGTAATTCTGCTTGATATATTGCATTTGAAAAAATGTATTTCTTCATCAAGAGGGGAAATGATTCTGTATTAATTTTACCGTAACCTGAATCGTCAGTCTGTTTGAATGTGCACGCTATGTTGTGGCTCAGTTCAAGGTTGTGTTTCTATTTAACGTGTCTGGAAAGCTGTTATATTTCCTGTCCGTGCACAGCGTTAAATAAATCGAGCAACAATAGTCGGCCGAACATTAGCACATGAATGAAATGAGCACAAAGGCTCCAGGAAAAAAAGGAAGGCTAAGTAGCTCCGGTAGTGATGATTTTTTTTGTTCCCCAAACATAGAAAACACACACTGTACACACTGTACAGCAGAGCAGATGGTTTACATTTTAACACGACTCTTTATCAGTAAGACAAAACAAATGTTATATTGATGCTGTAATGAACAGGACGTACTGTAATATTTTACCATTGATCCTTATTTTTGTCTGTAGGACATAAATATTTCTATAAAATCTGGATTTAATTCAATAGTTCAGTGATATATGACTTGTGACCATGTTTGTCGGGATCCTTGTCGTACTGAGAATTTCCATGTTCTACTTCTGATGTGCATGTTTAATTTATTTTTTTATTTTTGTCCTGGGTTTTTGTTGCCCTGCCCAGTCGTCTGCAGGGCCCAGCGACAGCACAGACGGCAGGGGTGTGAAGAGGAAAGCCGAGGACAGCGACAGCGAGCCGGAGCCTGAAGACAACGTCAGGTAAATCCGCACCAGCTGGGTGGGCGGGGTCTTAGCGGAGGGCGGACACATCCTGTGTTTTTTAGATTTAAAGTGAACACAAGCTGCTGTCAGGGGAAGCAGCGATGGTAACTAACGTTCATGTGCGCTTCTGAGTGATCATCACAACATGGAGTCTCTTCAGTTGTAGTCCAGTATTGCAGTACGTCGGAGGAGGAACACAGATTTAGCATCGCACTCTAATAACACTGTCGGACTCACAATGGGCATTTAAAAAACGGATCATTTCACACATTCCTCCTTGTCTACATTACCCACAATGCAACTTGATTGTGAACAGTTTGGTCCGAGAATCAGGTGTGTTATGCTAGTAGCTGCTAATGTAGCCTGCAGCGGGGTACAGAGGTCTGCTGAGCTCGCTTTTTTTTTCAACTCCACACTCTACTTCAACCGGCGCTGACTCAAGTGACATCACTTCATTTATCAGTGCTGTGCAGCTTCCACTGGATTCAACAGAAGCTCTAGGCAACTTTTTTCCAACCCTAAAACAGACACCAATGGTTAAAATCGGTAGAGTTCCCCTTTGAATCACTGCAGACGTCTTAAGTCTGAGTTGATGCTGTTTATATTGACATAAAGGCCTCAGCAGCACAAGATGAAATACAAGACATCTAAATCTGTTTAATCAACCACACAGTACTGTGAGAGTTAAGGAGCACAGTCTTTAGTCCTGCTCGTCTTTGCTGATCATCTCTGACCACAAACCAACAGAATCGCTGTATCAAACAGGCTGCTCATTGGCTGCCTGCCCTGAACACATTGGAAACGTGGTTACATGGATACTCGCTCCACTGTCACCACATAGTGACTTATCAGCTCTTTGACGCGTCTGTGGAGAAAATGAAGCTCAAACTGTTTTACATGGTACAGAAGAGCGCTAGTAGAGTAATTTATTTTGGAAAAGAAATTGCTTAAAATAGTTTTATAATTATTTTGGCAGGTGAAACTTATTTTGTTACTGGGAGTATTTAAAAAAAACAACTCTGCTGATGGAGCAGAAAATATTAAATATGTGTCATCCAGTGTGAATGTAGTTAATAAATGCCGTTAACATGAATCTTTACTGAGCAGCTTCAGTGAGCGAAGTTAACAAACACATACTCATTAATGCCACAGTGCTGCAGCACAAGCTGTTTAACACTCTGACACCTCCCCAACACACACACTCACCCGCCTGCTGAGCAGCTCCCAGCTCCCTCTGCATGTGATTAATATGGAAAGCAGGAATATTCGAGTAAATTCCTCTGTGACGCACTCGTCAAAGCTGCTAAATCCATCGGGCTAAATTGGTATTCATGGAGGCTTTCCTCTCAGGAGTCGGCGCTCCCTGCGGGCCGCTCCGAGGATCCGCGACACAGATGCCGGACGGCCTTGATTATGTGTGCAGAACGGCATCGCCGCCCCAAATCTACCAAGAAGTCAAAGCCGTTAAACTATTCCAGAAGCAGTGAGGAAGTTAATGCAGTTCGTTTTCAGCCTATAGACGAACAACGTCCACAAAACTAGTGATTTTAATAAGCAAATGTGTCGTTTAGGCACATTTACACTGCAGCCGTCTGATTGTCTCATCCAGGAGTCACTTAAACTCTCGTTCAACATGGAATAAATTTACATTTCAAGGTCTCAAACACCACGAGTATTAGGAGAGCTGATCAATTTTATGATGTATTGTTGATCCAGGGACGATCATGGTGCAGTTTGGCTGTTTAGCTGGTTAAATATAACAATCATTTAATATTCAATACAAATTCAACACCTTGTGAAGCCCAACTGAGGCGCTGTGATTCAGATGGAAAGATTAGATTTGTCACAGGGCATCGTTTTGTGGTCGTTCACAAATTCAGCCAACTGTACGGTGGTCATGACGCACGATCAGCAATCTGAGATCGAACGGCATGTCCGACATATTGATTGGCTGTCTTGCAGACATCCCAGCTTGCTGCTGTCACAAAGTTAGAAACTTTAGTCAGCTTGTTTTTAATACCTTGCCGTCCATGTGTGCTGCAGGCTGTGGGAGGAGGGCTGGAAGCAGAGATACTACAAGACCAAGTTTGACGTGGACGTGTCGGATGAGGATTTCAGGCGGAAGGTGGTTCGGTCGTACGTGGAGGGTCTCTGCTGGGTACTGCGCTACTATTACCAGGTAACACTGAACTCACAATCATTTACGTGTAATAGTACAGTTAAATAGTCTCATAAGCTGAACAGCCATGACAGTTTAAATTTGTTTTGTCTTTTTTCACCGCCTACCACTAGAGCTGGGCAATAAAACAATAATGATAATTATTACATGTTCAATATATCGTCTGTAAATATTCGGTATAATTCACTTGAATCACGAACAAATTAGCATTCTATTAAAATATTTATGTTGTTGAGGAAAAGGGACTGATAAAAGATTTTCTAATCATACTTGTTAAATTGTTTTGAAGCTTCTACCTCAGATGTTTTAAGTGATGTTTGGCATCGAGCGTTTGTCCCATTCGGGCCATAAAGAAGAGTTTTACCACATAATTAACCATCTGGTTTCTTCAGTTTTCAGTCAGGAGCAAAAATCAGCCTTTAAACTTATAAGAAATAATAATTTGACATTTATCGTGATAATTATCGATTCATATGAAATGTTTTTGTCATGATAACATTTCAGAAATTCACTTCAGAAATTTTAACTGTAACTTTCAATGTAAATAATGTTGTTCAATGTTCAATACACATAAAAACAAAAGAACGTTACATATATGTTTGCATAACATGACAAGAGCTCCAACGTACTTAATAATCACTAACTACCAGGTATTTCAAAGGTACCGACGGACAAAAAAAGCACATAAGAACTTGAAGTGAGTGCAAAATACGAAACCCAGAGTTCAACCACCAATCAGTGAGTCCATATCTCAACAAAACTCTGTCTGGGTCCCATCAAGCAAACAACAAGAAAAACTCTGTTTACTTCAATTCAGTTTTATTTATATAGCGCCAAATCACAGCAACGGTTATCTCAGTGCTTTTCATAAAAGAGCAGGTTTAGACCCGTTCTCTGTGATAATATTTACAGAAGCCCAACAATTCCCACCAAGAGCAGCACTAGGCGACACAGGCAAAGAAAAACTTCCTTGCCTCCCGTCGACTAACGCCACGGGGGAGTTTGGTTTGAAACGCCGCCGCAGGTATTCCCCCGAGGTGACTCGTGGATCGCCACAATACGCTAACCTTACTACCTTTCTTTGTATTGTGTGTTTTCCGTCGCCGGCAAAGTGTTTATAGCTCGACAATTTTACCCAGCGCTGGGCCTAAGGCCCAAGTGTCATTTTCATCATGGTGAAAAAATTATTAATGTATTTCATCAAAGTTTACATTAACAAAATTAACGCTAGCTCTGATAATAGTTAGACACATTTACGTGTTTCAGGTGATAAAGTTTTCTAGCAGAAAAAGCTTAAATCAGCGGATTGCAAAGAGCAGATGAAAAGAACAAATTGACAGCGATCGTTGGTGGTGTTATTTAAAAAAACGTCACTATAAAATGTAGCTGCGGTAAAAGTTTCCACTGGCTACAGTTTAAAGACGTCGCCATGACCTTTCCTGTCATGAAAATGAAGCATCGGGCCGATCCACTGCGAAATAAATGTGGATTCAGAGATCCAAACTTATTCTGCAGGTTTGTTAAAATGTTTTATAGCTGATCATTTCTGATCCAACAGGCGACCAGTGGTTTTAAACAGAGCGACAGGTTTTTTTAAAATTTATTTCAAGAACTCCTTACGATCGAGTGTCTCAGCCAAATAAACCTCCACACCGTCTCTTACCTCCACTTATTGTTTGCAGTGTGATTAAACACTAAATCATTTTTATTGTTGTGAAATATTGATCTTTATCTTGAAATGAAATAATCAGCAGTCGGCCCTCTCCAGAAGAGCCGGCGGCTTGTCTTGGCTGAGCCGGGGGGATTTGTCCGGGCTGATTGTGAGCGGCGTCTGTGCACGCTCTGTGTTGACTCCACACGCTCGCCAATCCAAAGCCGGTCTCGGGGGGCCGTTCTGGATGAATTCATTAGCGGGCCCTCGGCGGCCGGGGACGTGTCTGCTCTCCGCTGCCACACATTCACGGTTCTGCAGCCGCCCGCAGCAGAGTTATGATCACGCACACCTCGCCTAATGATCAGGGAAGGCAGAGCTGGGTTTATCCAAAACACAGGATCCACACACTTTGTTCTGTGTCTGAGTTTTTAGGTGTGTAACCCTGGTGGAGGAGCCATTTTCCACAGTGACTACAGTCTATTTGCTCACCCATAAATCTGTGACACATCTTCAGTCACACGTATAGAGGATATAGACGTTCATGTCACTATATGAAAAGCGTTCTTACTAAACAGACTCGGGTAACTAATCGATTTCCCGATTAATTGTTCTTGAAATGCCAAGATCAGTCTTTGTCTCTGTGAATGTGCGGTATGTTTAGGTTCCTCGTTATAAACGGTACAGTTTTATTTTCCTTTAGTCCACAACGTTATAACAGTGAACTGTGTTGCCTGTTTGTTATTAGGCCGTCTAACACAGCAGACCTGGAATAAATTCTACCTTCATGAAGGTTAGAAAGTTCGGCCTTTGTTGTAGAGAGCTGTTGATGGAGGCTGGTTTCCCCGCTGCTGAATTGTACTGCATTATACTGAGAGGTACTTGTACGATTTAGTCTTCTCTCAGTGTTTCTGATGGGGTGGACAAAATATTTGAAACACCTCCAGCAGAATTTTTTTTTCATGACTGTTGTGTCAGATGGTTTTAGCTGAATGCACCTAATAAACTGGCCGCTTTGCACTTTCGTATTCAAAAGAGTGAACTTGTGGAATAAAAATAAATGTCGGCTCCTGGCACACGGCTTGAGAAACACTTTTAAATGGAATATTTGGGATCTAAATATTGGTACTGGATTTCCTTGAAAGAATTCAAACATACTGAGTCGAAACAAATCGAATCAGGACCTAACAAGCCTCAAATGTTCTATCTACTTTAATCAACCCAGATACTACTTAATAGGAATGATTTTTAAATAATTAAAAAAATTAACAATTAATGCATCTTTTTTGGTCTTGAGTTTGTTGCATTTGTGATATTGGCTTTATTTTAAACAGTTATGACCTTAAAAGTTCCACATCTTTTCAGTCCATCCTCTAGTTCATTTACTTGCTACTCAGTTGATTGTGTTTATATATCATGGAAAGCAACATTTGCCGTTTCTCCTTTCTGACATGCATGAAGATTTTCTTTCTGTCCTTTTTTTTTTAATTTGGTCATTATTCACATCCACAATTTAATCAGTATGGCCTTTGGATGTTGTTTGTTCGTCATTATCTCATTTTAAAAACCAAACAATTCATCAGAAAAATAATTCAGATTTATTAATAAAATCGTTGGTTGGTTTCATTCCTAAAATGGGCAACAGAAGTTTTTTTTTTTTTTTTTTTTAAATTGGCGCGACTGTCCAGAGACGATCAAACTCGTTTACTCACTCTGATAATATGTTTTTTTTTTTTTACTTCAGTTCCTGTGAAACAGTAAATGTGTTTTTCTTTTATCGTCCTGGTTTGTGGTCTTCGACCCCGCCGGCCCACAGTCACAAATGAATTTCTCCTCGACACAGAACATTTCGTCATATTAACATAAATGATTTGTGTGATTATTTGAATGTGGAGATTGGAGCCTCTTCTGCCTTTTATCATGGTAAAGTCCCATATTATCATTTGAATGGCCATTTTTTAATAATAGAGTGGTGGGCTTTAAAACGAGATTGGCTGAGATGTGAGGATTGGTGGATTTATCAGAGGTGGATTGTGGGTGATTTTGAGTGAAGGTTGTTCTTTGGTGTTAGACGTGTTTGTTCAGGAAGGATAAGTGGTCCAAACGCTGGACCTGCACCATTAGATTTTTTTTTTTTTCCCTGCCGCTCTTCTTCTTTGCTTCTCCTGCATGAACCTTTTGAGAACACAAGAGTTGAGGAAGAGAATTATTTTTGAGACCCAAGAGCCTCTAAGCAGCTGGTTGGGAGTATTTTGTCCCCAGGTGCTCTAGAGTTCACAGTCCTGTCTGGCTTTCCAAGGACTGGATCGGTGTTTGATTCATTGTAGTTCAAGCGCCAAGAATCAGCTCCCACACAACATCGACGTCGAAGTTTGAAAGTTAATTTGGAGTTGGAGCCACTGAGCAGGCGGCTCAGACTATTTCACACAAACAGTTTAAAACACACTGATCAGGATTCAGGCGTGTGAAGGTCGTTAAATGTCAGCTCGGCCACGTTAGTCTGAGCAGACTGGATTTGAAGCTTTGTGCTGCGGTGGAACTTTTAGTGGGAAAAGGGCAAAGAAAAGCTTTTCTTTCCATTTCCTAGTCGTCTTTTAAGCCTTTTTTCCTTCTCATTTGGTCTTGTTCTGTAGCACAAAGGAAAGAGCAACAATCAAAACCAGCACAGTGTCTGCAGATACCATTAATTTATACAGAAAATTATTAATCATCACTTCAAGACTGTAATCAAACAAAGGCCAAATTTTCTCTAGTTCCAGCTTCTGAAATGAGATAAATCTTTAGCTTTTGGAGCTTTATTTGAAAATGCCTTTTTGGATTTGGGTGATTTGTATTGGATGTTTATGTTACGGAGGATAATTGTGAGTTGCAAAGTTAAATGGTAAATGCACAGGTTCTGCAGTACGTTTGGTGAAACACAAGCAGCACGTACGTGGCGGACCTGGGATTTCCTCTGACATTTAAAGTCAGTTATCGTTAATGGTCGACCGATATTTAGAGAGCAGGGCGGCTGATATATAATGCCGATATCAAAACAATGAAAAGTCAATAATGGTGTTGGATTAGATCTGCTGTCATTTAGGAGAAACATGTTCACATTTAGAAAAGACGTGTCTGAGGACATTTAAGGCGCAAAACTAACTTTTTCACCACCTTCCCCAAACTCTAAAGGGGGAGCGCTAACATTGTTCTACATCAGCTCACTGACATGGTTGCCTGCAGACATCTTTTTTTGTGTATTGACCTTCAGGGTGCACGTATTGTATCTGAGGGGGATTATGTGAAACTGCCAGATACTGGCCCGATTTATCGGTCTGTTACTAGTGATTGTTTCCGTGTTGGTTTGCAGGGCTGTGCCTCCTGGAAGTGGTACTTCCCGTTCCACTACGCGCCGTTCGCCTCCGACTTCAAAGACATCAAAGGGATGTTCACTGACTTTGAGAAAGGGACCAAACCGGTAAGAATAGACTTTTTTCTCTTCTTTGCCTTTTCTCCTCTTCTTTTGTTGTCTCAGTTCTTTCAACCTCTACTAAAGAAAAGTTTTGTGTTTTGTTATCAAAGCATGTTGAAAATGTTGCCCCTAATAAAATGCCAATAAACTCTCTGCACCATAAGGTCAAGTTTTGTGCACTGCTGCCAGATGAAGGCGTTCTTACAGAAACCCTCTAAAAGACAGGTTTAAAAAAAAAAAAAAAAATTACAATTAAGGAGAAACAGCTGAAGGGTGGGAGCATCTTTTACACTGATACTGACCGGTCAGGACTGGGTCTTTGAAAACAATCATTACTGCTGGTTCACATCATCATGTTTGTATCATAAATAAGACATAAAGCATTCAAAATTAGAATGAAGCTTAAAACACAACAAAATGAGATATTAAGTCATAACTGGCACCTCACATTCATACACGCTTATATTGTGTTCTGGATCACAGTTTCATTGACACTAGGGCTGACGCCCCCCGCAGCAACATGTTTGGGCTCAACATCGCGGTATTATCGCATTTTTCATCAATAAAGTAATTTGGTGCCATATAGCTTAAGTAAAGGCTCATGCAGACGACACGACTTTCAGCGTCGGCCGATGGCCGTGACGTTCACACTGCACAACTTGCCGTCTTGTGAGTCTTGAAGTCATTGAGGCGTTCACACTACGTACCTGATCCATGACAGGGGGTCACATACTACACGAGCTGACAGCGGCTGTGTCACCTGACGCTGGTCTCCAAACTACGTTTTGACAAGAAAACATGCATGATGGGAAATGACGCTAACCTACACGCAAAACAGCTGGTTGTTATTATGAAGATAGAAATTATAAAGACAAAGAATCTGGGCACACGCAGGTAGCAGGGATTACAGAGAGAGCTGCAGATGAGTAACAAGGGTTTTGCAGTGAAAAAGTAGCTGGCTGCTCTCATTGGCTGGATGTTGATGTCTAGTCGGCCGACTCCTTCACATATTTGGCATGTTAGATATCTGGCTGGCGTCTGCGATGCGTCGGGGAGCCGTTTTTATGCGCCGTTGAGTAGTTCACGTAACAGCTGGCGACCGCTGATCAAAAGCTGATTTATCCCTGATCACAGACTGTCGGTCGCCAAGCTCGCCGACCAGCAAATCGGGCTGAAATCGTCTAATGTGACCATCCGACACAATACGCTCGTTAGTTAGTGAGCTTCAAATGAGGCTTACTGTTCACAATTTCTCACGACTGTCTCTCTAGTCCAACATCGCCGAGCCTGCTAACCACTTCAGCAGCACAACATTCTAACGCCAAGTTAGCTAACCTAAAACGACACGTATGAAGTCAGGTCACGTACAGCCCCTGGCGATCCGTCACAGAGGTCGTTATGGTTGTTGAACTTTTGAAGCACTCAATTATTAATTTAACGCGTCCTGAAGTGTAAAGTATGAACATTCGGGTTGTTGCGGTGCTCCATCCTCTGCGGTAGGCTTGACCAGCAGCCCGGTATTTAAATTTTGCGGTCATTACGACAGCCCTAATTGACACCCCTCTCCCTGCCCTCGACATGAATCATCCTCATGATGTTATAAGTTGTATTAAAACTGCTGGGGAAGTATGTAAATGGCGTGTGTGTGTGTGTGGTTGCTGTGTGCAGTTCAAGCCTCTGGAGCAGCTGATGGGAGTGTTTCCTGCTGCCAGCGGCAACTTCCTGCCCCCAACATGGCGGAACCTCATGAGCAGTCCTGTAAGTGTCGATTCAACAATAATGCACAGAGAGATCAGGAGATTATTATGACAATTCAGTTACAGAAATATCACATGTTGACATTTGGGGAAAAAGTCGACTCCTCGTTAAAATTAAAATGCAGAACAGACCTGCAGCGATAAATTAAATATCTGCTCTAGAATGAAACTTGATAGTTTTCCGTTGGCCTAAAATGACCTGCCGCTGTCTTATTTTAAACACTTCTTTTGACACAGGATTCTTCCATCATCGACTTCTACCCCGACGACTTTGCCATCGATCTCAACGGGAAGAAATACGCCTGGCAGGGTGAGTCTCTTTCCCCAATACCTGTAAAAGAAAAGCGGTTTTCTCCAGTCGGACGCCAAAGCGTGTGAGCGTGCGAGCTTACAGCAGCGCGGAGCAAAAACACAACGTTAGAGGTCTGAAATGTTATTGTTATAAATGAGAGGTGTAAAAATCTTTTCAGTTCATTTCAGCCAAGCAAATTAGACTGTGGCGGGCCGCCGTTGTCTCGTTAATTAATGGGAAACACTAATGTTTGTTGGAGTTGAGGGGGACGCCTCATGTACCGCTGTATTGTTTAACACCAACTTGCCAGCCTTACTGATGAGCAAAAAGAAAAGTTATCTTTTGTTATTGTTTTTTTTTTTTTCCAAATCCATTGAAAAGCTTTAGCTGATCTGTATCTAGCTTCTTCGTGCTTTTACGTGCATTCTTGTCAATCAGCGGGTGTCACACATCACTACACCACTATAAGATAAATTCCTGTGCATGTCCTCCTTTTCTTTTTGAAGGTGTGGCTTTGTTGCCTTTTGTGGACGAGCGGCGGCTGTGGGCGGCTCTGGCTGACGTCTACCCCGACCTCACATCTGAGGAAGGTGAGCAGAAGCCCCTCAGTGAATAACTCTGGATTTCTTTACTTGTATTGAGCTGTACTTTGTGTAACAACAGGTGTTTATGTGCTGAGATGATTACTGTTTGACAAACACATAGCTTCTATGTTTGTGATTATTATGACACTTTTAAATATAGTGGAGAAGTTTTTAACTAAAGTTAGGTACAATGTACGAATGTGCTGTGACCACAAGAACATTAAACTCACTGCAGTCTACCTCATTTATTTAACATAAGACAGTGCTATTTATGTTTTTGACATCATGCAGTTTACTGTTCTCATCTTCTCCCTTCTGACTTTGCTGGTCTGTTGTTTTGTTGTGTGGCTGTTTTTGAGTCTTCCCATTCATCAGCCCTCTTCCCCCCATCTCCTCTCCTTTCTCCTCCTCTTGCCAGTAAAGTCAGAGCTCCAGTCTCTCCATTGATCTCTGTGTTTTTGTGGTTGCAGTGAAAAGAAACAGCTTGGGAAG
Organism: Lepomis gibbosus; assembly: GCA_029875015.1. Classification (NCBI taxonomy): domain Eukaryota; kingdom Metazoa; phylum Chordata; class Actinopteri; order Centrarchiformes; family Centrarchidae; genus Lepomis; species Lepomis gibbosus. The sequence continues at coordinate 11,561 of JAPMOB010245388.1, forward strand.
CGACGTGTTGTTTATCGGGAAGTCTCACCCGCTCTTCGACTTCGTCCATGAACTCTACCGTACAGAAGCTCAGGAGGTAACCAACCCAAAACTCCACACACAGGCCCGTCGCATCACATTAGGTGCAGCCTAACTCCCACTGAAACCGATGGCTTAATAGAAAAGGCTGTTCTGTCTTTGGAAACATTTTTTATTTCACAGTAAATTTGACAACATAGCATTTAGTTTCTTCGTTCTGTGGTTTCATGTACTAATGTTTATGTTTAGTACCTTGAATGCGATGAAGTGCATCAAGCAGCTGACTCCTTCGCCACCACGAAGAGTCAGCTTCTTTGTCAGCTGACACGTGTCCGTAATAATAGTCTTCTTCTGTAGATCAAACTTTGATGTCAAGCGAAAAATCTGCATTACTTGCTGCATCATTCTGCTGCAGATGTGTTTGTGTAGCTGCGCAGGTGTCGTCTGAGTTGGATTCATTCTTGTTGATTATGCATTTTTAAACCAAAACAAATCGTTGCTCAGACTCGTTTTTTTTTTTTTTTTTTTTTTTNTGTCTGAGAAGTGAAGCAAACATTCAGCAGCGACATTAACCAGATTAGGCTCAAACTATCTGAGATAGATACATTATTAGATGGATTTAAAGACTCATTCAGGTCGCTGTGAATTATCTTAAACCATAGTATCAAGTGTCTTCTTACTGAAAGAAGATCTGCAGCTCTGTTTCACCAGCTACTCAGATGTTAATTGTATCCCAAAGAACAAACAGCTCATTGATGATTGTTCTGTTTTAGAGTCTTTCTGGAAGCGCAGCTAAACATTTAAACTTTGTCCCGAGTGTGAGGAGCTAATATGTCATTAAAATGAATTAGGTTTACACTCAGAGGAGCAGGAATATGGTCAAACTGCACAAAACTCTTGGGCGAGCATCCACACAGCTTGCACATGTTCGGTCCTCCATCTCTGTTTACACAGGATGTGTTCAGGCGTAGTGAGTCAATCCACATTTTGACAGTGCTCAGAGCCAAACACACAATCGCATCACTGTAGTTTTGCACATAAAATAAAATAGAAAAATAGAAGAGTGTTTCCTCACCTGTGTTGCTGTTAGATTATAGATTCTCTCCTGTGCAAAACTGACTCATGGTCCAAAATGGAAGAAGTTCATCCTGGGTACCAAAAAGTGATCCCTGAGTTTCATGGCATGATGCATATTGTTTCTATTGGCTGCTTTGTTGACATGCCACATGAAATCACCATTTAGCACTTGATTGAAACGCCACCTTTCTCTCCTTCAGGGCACTGAGGTCCCTGCAGAGCTGTGCCATGGAATCCAAGGTACATTAAATCTTGATGACGACCCTATTCTACCAGATAAGTAAGGAACACCTGCTTTATTCTCACTTTTGTACATTTTGTCCCATGTTTTTTTTATTTTAACAAACACTCTACTGAAGGAAAGCCGTCCCCGTGTGACGACGCTGACCTGCTTATTTATTCATTCTTTTTCTGACATTTACCCTTCAGGACAGTGACGTCACCCATCCCAATGCTGCGTGACATTGCACAGAACAATGCGATCGGGTAAGGACCGTCTGTCATCAGCATTAAGTGTTGTGAAAACAAAAGGGAATAAACACTAACGTAGGAACATGTGGTCGTACTTGTAGTACTTTTGTTCCTGGTCGAGATATCCGCCATTTGAATGCACTTCATAAACACTCATGATAAATAAAATTTAAAAGGATGGCGAGTTCATGTAGCTGAAGCAGCTTGACAGGCTGGAAACTCTGTGTTTATACATACAGTATATTTAAGGGGTAGCTGTGGTATGGTTCAACCGGGAACTTATTTTCTCATGTTTTTCTTATTATTGGGACTTTTGGGAATTTTTTTGAAATTGGTTCAAAATTGAGCGAGCAAGCTGCAGTCAGCAGCAAAGAAACTGTCAAAGTACGTCCACTAAAGTGCTTGTTTTTACCACTGACAGGCTCAGATTGTTATTATAAGTCTCTGAGGACATTATGGAAATCCCTGTAGAGATAGAGCTTTGAGTAAGATCCTTTCTATACCGCTTTGTCAAAGCTACCATTGATAAAACGCACGATTTTACGTCTCTGATGTACCACTGCCTTGATCGGTTAGTTTGTGTAATTGTCTGACTTTGACCCTTTTTTTTAAAAACCCAAATTCACAATAACACGAACTGACCGACCGAGGCAGCAGTAGATCAGCCACTCTTTTTTTTTTTTTTGACCCAATTACTCACATAGACACAAAAACATGGGAAAACAAGGCCCAGGTTGAAAAATATCAAAGTCAAGCTGCTATTCTTCCAGATGCGCGTACTTGAACTTTGACTCTTCATATGTCTGACTCAAACAAAGAGTGGTTGGAGTGTAAATGTTCAGATGATGGAATACGAGAGGTGGAAACAACGAGAGGAACACCTAATAACTCGAATGCAATCAAAAACAGGAGCCACACAGCACATCCTTTTCTTTCTGAAGGTTGGGATTAGTGATGCAACTAATCATCCCTCATCAATTTATCAGTTCATCGTTATTTTTCAATTAGTCCTGTAATGGCAGTGTAAAATCAGAAAGACAAATATATTCAGATCAGCAAATCTTCACCTTTAAGAAGCATCACAGATGTCAGCATTACATTTATCCTCATAGTACTTGATTCATTCTTTCAGTCCTGTTTAAAACGTACCGTTGTTCTGAGGCTCTCATTGTTTGTTCTGCTCTGTGTCCATTTCTCAGCTGTTGTATTGAACTGTATTATATGTTCAGGTGTTCCTGTTATTTTGTCCACCCCAGTTTGGAGAACGAGCTTAATCAAAAGCTAAGCTTTCACACAAAGTTTGAAATAAACACAACAAACCTTTACATGCAGTTCAGAATCACAGGACGTGTAATTGGCAGTTCACAGTACATAGTATTGTGTGTACATATAAACAAACGTATACTTAAAGTAAAGAAACTGTCTCCTCGTCTTTATGTCCGCCGCTGTGATTCACCATAATGCATCCAGGCATTTATGTCACAGATCATTTTTAGACGTGTGTGTGTGTGTGTGTGCGCACCCACCTGTTATTACAGTGATATAAGTGAGGATGAAAAAAACATTCAGGAACATGTTGAAAATGACAGGGTGAAGTGGACGAGGCAGGCAGAGAAGAAAATGACAACACTTATCACAGAATAATCCTCGACATCAAACACCACAAACTCGCCATCTCTGTGATGAAGGGGAAATTTTTTCCTTTTAAAAATGTTCCTTTTAAAAAAAAAATAAAAAAAATATGTGAGCTAATGGAAATCTTTTTTTATCCTCAAATGAAAATGTTTTTTTTTGTTTTTTCCCCCCCCAGAGTGAAGTTCAAGGATCCCCAGTATGCAGATGACTTTGTGTTCAAGGCGGTCCTCCTTTCTGGAGCCAAGTGAGGGTTTTTCTTTGTTAAACTTTATTCATATCAGATGTGCCTTGGCAGACGTTTAAGCCTCTTTCCTTTTGTCACTCGAAAAGATAAAAAACGGGTCATTTCATCTGCCAGTACTGTCTGACTTCCTGTCTGTGGCTCTCAGCTCAGAGCACATTGGTTCCTATTAAAGTCATACAGCTTTAAAAATATATATTTTATAATATAATAACAGCTGCTCACTGTAGGTTTGATCAAACAAACAGGAGGAGAAAGTGCATTTGTCAGGGACTATTTTCAGCAGCGGATGAATCCACATGTGGTGCTCTAGTTAGTATTTTAGAGAGAGAGATGTGGGTTTTTTTTACATCTCCTTTGGGCAATTCAGCTAATGATGATGATTATTATTATTTATATTTTTGTTTGTTACTAGGCCATCACTTTTTTCCATTAATCATTTAGTGAATTAGAGGTTTTCAGAGTGGGAGGCGGGAGGATCAGTGAATGGAAGTGAAAAAATGTTATTTATCAAAAGGAGATCATGTAGAATAATCTAAATTTGCATGATTTGGTGAAATATTTATAATAGAGAGAGAAAAGTTGTTGAGGGGGGCGTTTACTGACTTTCTCAGAGTCAAACTAATAAAGGCCTTTGCACAGACCTTTTTTATGTAGTTGATGTTGTGGAAAATGATGTTAAACTGCAAAATTCGCCTGCATTGGCTCAATTGTTGAGTGTCTGAGGGATCATACAACAAAATCACGATTCCATAAGCATTCAGGAATTAAGTTAAGCTGAGCAGATAAACCCAGAGGGTGTGAGCGAGCGCTTTTTTCCGAGCTTGAGTGGAGGCCAGGAGTCTCAGACTTTGAGTTTGGTCTAAATAATGAATGTCTGTGAGCCCACAGTGACGTCTAAAAATGCGTCGTCTTTTTAAAATAACAGGGGAAAAGACAACTCTTCATAGCAATCAGAATTTCTTTTTCAGATGTAGAATTTTGATTTAATTGTCATTTGTTTGTTAGTTGAGAAACATCAGACATACTTGAGTCTGCAGGGTTTCAGTTTCGACGTCACTCCTCTATCTGTGGTTTATGTTGGGGGTTTCTTTTTTTTACAGGATGCCCAATAAGGTCCTGAAGCCAGGGGACTGGGAGAGGGGGAACAGGGAGCCATGGAGACCCCAGCTGGGCTTCAACCCAAACAGACAGCAGGCTCACCTGGGCCAGTCCGGCTTCCGGGCTTTGGGGTAAGTTACCATTTACTGCAAGGGCCCATCTGTCGTATCTACAAGGTCTGATGAAGATCTTCTGTTGCAAAATCATCATTGTGAGGAAGATTCCTGATTTTCTCTCAGACAGATGAAATAGAAGTATGCGAGAAAAGATGCAAAATAGATTTGCTCACTGTAGATTTAGTTCAGATGCAGACGGACAGGTCGATAGTCTAACTGTTAAATCATCTTATGCAGCTCAATAAACAAACAGAAACACACACCTGCTTCTAAAACAGCTTCCCAGGCATGATGATATAATTTTATAGTAAGCAGTGATGAACAATGACTGCTGATTCTGCAGTGACTCAGATTTGGGAGAAGAGTACAGTATTTTAAAATGGAAAATGTGTTTAAATGTTTGCATCGCTCCCCATTAACCAGCCGTCCTTGATTATGATCTAAGCTCCCTCCTCCACACATTGATATTATCATTAAGGAAATGTGAATAATTGAACATCTGGCTCGGTCCTACTGTGGCGTGTTTGGGAATTAATTATGCACGGATTTGAAGAAACCCAATGTATTCCAATTTTTTTCCCTTTTTCCAACTAAACTGAGTCGTTAATTCTGTAATTCATGCAGTTAATGTGCCTTGATGGGGCCAAACAGGCAGGTGCTCAGAGGATGGAGAGCAAGAAAACCTGCAGAAAAGGATCTTTTTGTTGTTGTTGTTGCTTTGATTTCAGTTTGATTCAACATGGACTGTTCTGTGTCAGTTCAGTCTGAGCCGTGAAACATGTTGTACACCTCTGATATGGTGGAGGTTCCTCTAAATACCATGTGGAGCTGGGAATCAAACTGCCAACCTCACTCCGCCTGCTGAGCCAAAGCCTTTTAATGTTGAGTTGTAGACACGTTTAGGATCTGCACCACCTTTTTCTTTTCCATATTTAAAATGCCCTGAATATCGTAATGTCATTAGTTTAAAAAAATATCTGGCTTTAAATGTCTCTGGAGTTTTTTTGTAAGTTAGTAATTGTTCTCTAGCTACCCTGAGGTTCATGTAGGGCTGGGTGTCGAGTTCAGTACTTTTTAGGCACCGACCGAACTGCCTCCATACCATCGAGTATCAAAAAATTCCTTGTTCAACCAAAGTTCGATACCTAAAGTTTCTTGTTTACCCTAGTGAGCCAATAAGCATGCAGCATTCTTGATGTGCACACATCTAAAAGTAATGTGGGCGTAACGCTGGTTACGCACAAAGACGTGGAGAAAATCAAAAGTGTGGCTTGATGCAACAACAGCGTGCGATGCAATATTTCTGACGTAAGGTAATTGCTGCCAAGAGACGACACGACAAACTTGGTGAAGCCCTTGACTGTGCGTGGAATAAACTTTAGAGCAGAAAGTCACTCCGTCTTTACTGCAACAAGACAGAGCCGGTGCATCATTGTCTCAGCGCCCTGCTGCCACCGAGCCTGCTTCAACACGCCCACCGTACGAGCAGCGTTGGGCAGCAGCGTCACAACAAGTAGCACCGTCACTAGTTTAACGACATTTCTCAGTAGCTTGGTGGCAGCGTCGCTGTTTTCTGAATCAAATCAAAGCTCTTT
>JAPMOB010245389.1:0-18171 GCA_029875015.1 Lepomis gibbosus
GATGTGGAATCTTTTCCATTTTGAATGAAGTTTCTAGCTGAAAGTATGAATGAGAAGTTAACAGTTGAAAAACCTTGAAATAGTGTGAAAATGGGGACATTTTGAACATTCCGTCCATTCATTTGAATGGGGAAAATTTCCAGGACAACGTTGAATATCTTGAAAAGTATGAAGGTTATGAAAATTCTGAATACAAGCGCTTGATTCCAAATTGAGATGAATATTTTAAGCTTTGAATTACGTTCCTACGTTGAAAACTGTGGAACTAGTTAGGTTGCAAAAAAACGGGACTCAAAAATCACAGAAGAACATATTAACAACTTTACCTAGTCAACCTTACTCGCCACACTCCCTAAACTTGCAATTCAGCCACATCTCTATCAATCTGTATTCCTGCCAAGAACTGTCAAGTCTGTCGTTTTTGTGCATATGCTTTATTGAATCCTTCACAAATCAGCCCAATGAAATGAAACATATCACTTGCAGAAATTTTATTTTATTAAACAATGAACATTTATTTTACAAAAGCACATACAGTCTTAACGTCAATCAATGGATGTGATTCAGGTGTTACATAAGCTGGATGGCCAATATTAAGAACTTTTTGCTTAATGTCTGCTAAAACCAATCTAGTAGTTGTTGGAACAGCCAAACATGAGCATCTGTAAGAGAATTTGAGTGTTAACATAGACGGCTGTTTCATCTCCGAAAGCTCGACCATCAAAAGCCTTGGAGTTATTTTTGATTCTTGTCTGACATTCCAGTCTCAAATCAAGGTTATTCCCATGACAGTATTTTTTCACCCTAGCAACATTGCCAAAATCCAACTTCTATCACTGCATGACGCTGAAGTCGTAATCCATCCTTTTGTGTTGTCCAGACTAGATTATTGTAAAGTACTTTTCTGAGGCCTTGCTAGTTGTGCTACTAGAAGTCTTCAGCTTGTTCAGAATGCAGAATCTTGACAAAAACTTGAAAATTTGACCAAATAACACCAATTCTGGTCGCTCTTCACTGGCTATTAGTGTAAGCTAGAGCTGATTTTAATGTTCTCCTCTTGACTTATAAAGCATAGCATGGACTTTCACCATCTTACCTATCTGAGGTAATTACACTCGGTACACCAACACATTCTTTTCGTTCTTTCAGTGATGATTTACTGGTCATTCCTTTTTCTTAATAAAACAATCAGAAAATCTGGCTTCAGAACACTTGCGTTCTGTGTTTAAATCAAAATTGAAAACCTATCTGAATTTAATCCACTACAGCCTCCCCTAGAGCTCTGTGGGGTCCAGCATCCTTTAACATCCTTTGAATTAATGTTGTCAAATGTAGTTATTTTATCGTCCTTTTTAATAATTTCAATTGCTTTCTGTATGTATGTTTTGTCCTTTATACCTATTAGCCTACCCTAGAACGTAATCAGCTTCATTGCCTTTTTAACATCCTCTTAAAAACCTTTTCTGAAGTGTATTGGTATGTAATTGAGTTCTATACTAGAAAAATTGATTTAATGATTGAATATGAGAATACATATCTAGAATTAATACATCACGCCAGACATTAATATCAAGGCATAATGGCATAAAAAATACATATAAAATATTTTGAATGATGCCATTCTGCCTGTGCAGTTTTAAAAGACTACAATCTCTCTTTTGTTTTCCCTCACAACAGTACCTCAAATACCCTCAAAGTCTCAGGCTCCTACAAAGGCTTGCCTGATTTTTAGTTCGGAGATCAAGAGCTTGTTACTACAGGGAAAAACCAGCCAGCATCTGTTTGCCACCAGGGGTTGCTGTTTCTTTTCTTCCACATATAAGAGGTTTTCTTTGCTTCCAAATCCAATCTTTTTTCCTCCTACACCTCCTCCCGGCAGAAGCTCCCCAAATAGCAAAGCAGCACTTCAAACAGGCACCGACATCCTCTGAAAACCATCGACAGCGTCCAGCTTGGGGCTGCCCAGCAAGAAAAGGAGGAAGGAAAGAGAGTAGGGTATATCGTGGTTATAAACACAAGCCAAAACGCAGAGGGAATACATGTTTGGGCCTGCAGTGCAGCTTATGATGAGCCTGCAGCTTCATTCAGAGGCGGATTCAGCGCAGGCGCCCACTGGCACCCATAATTCCCTCATAGACTGCAAGTCCTCTTTCCACAGCCAGAAACTTTTAAGAACGGCAGCACCAGGCCAGGCATGTTTTGTAGAGGGAAGAGGCATAATCTGAAAAGAGGGATGATGCCAGTTTTCCCAACAGAGGATATGTAATGGGACTGGGGGATGGTGGCGTGATCCAAGGTAGAGCTTAGTCAGTAATGGCAGACTTTGTCAGCATTTCAGACTCCCAAAAGATCCTTCTTGTCATGCAGACATTTTGTAACTGCGTAACCTAACGACATTAACTAGTTGTAATGCAGAGCTTTAATGACATAAGTCTGTTGAGGGCTTGTGAAATGACCACATTCGTCTTTCCCATTTCTCCCAAACAGACAGGAAAAGCTTTTTCCTCCATCTATCCCCTTCAGTTTCCATCTCTCACTGGCTCCATGGTTATAATCCTGGAGTAGCTCAATGGGCTTGCAGTATGGGCCATTATTCACTCCAATACTTTTTCCTCTCTGCTGGTCAATAGCCATGGATGTAGTCTGAACTGAAAAGGTTTATTTGTTCCTTGGGTGCAGATGGATCTGACCAGCCCTCATCTTATGGATTTCATAGCTTGATTTCCTGAGAAATGAGAAAGACAATGTCTATATATTTTTCACATGTGGGTTTCTTTATTTATTTTTTGTTGTCTAGGCAATCTGGATGTTGATATTTATTTTTAAATGTGGTAAATCCCCATGAACCTCTGGCAGGTAGCTTCACATGAAATTACAGTCTTTTTCTCCCTTTCCTTTTAATCTGCAACAATTCTGCTTGTGTGGGCTCTTCTCTGTGCTTTGTCCTTGTTACAATCTCATCAAGACTTTCTCTTCACCTATGTGAGGATGATGTCAGATGAGCTGAGAATGTCAGCTTTAAAATCTGTCAAGCCAAGTCGTCCTTAGGAATCAATGGGCATAAAGATGCAAGCCTGTCATATACCCCTAATTTAATTCAGACTAACATTATAGCGTTTGTGTAGGCACAATAATAATAAAATAATCTATCTACTTATTCTCAAATCAACACACAATTAGTTAGCTCAGGCTGTCCCCTGTAAAAAATATGAATAACTTCTACTAGAAAGCTACAATAGACTCACACTCTAACATTTTGTTATTAGATAAGACAAGTTTATTTACAATAATTAAAGCTGCACCAATCAATATCTTTGAATTGAAATTCGAATGAAATACTAAAGTGTGAAAGGGGTCACTGGTAGTGATGAATCCATAGATTATCACTCAATAATTTTTTTTTGAAAAAAATAGTTTTTCCTTATCTGAATCAAAGGTCTAAAGTTAGAGGGTGTTGTATGCTGCAAAGATTGTCCTCTGAGGCAAATTTGGGATTTGTGATATTACACAATATAACTAAAATTGACTTTGATTCTGCAGTTCCCCTCAGCTGAATGGATAGTTTTAGTGTCTTTCAGCTCAGTGTTTTGGTTTTACAGGTGTAACTTTACTGTTTTGCTTCACTCTAATGTACCTTGTTTCCACCTGCAGAAGGCAACATTTTAGCACATGTAAGTACCTGTCCAAAGGGAAATGGCAGACAAAGTTAGCAACTAGCAGGTAAAAACATTTTAGCAAGCAAAAGAGCCAAATACAACCCACAGGGGTTGGAGACCAAATTAGTATTAGTATAAGTATGAGGAAGTGTGAATATGTGGCCAAACAAATGACTCCAAATAAATGCTAATGTAGCTTTGTGTCAGCTGGATGCACAAATAAACAGTGTTTTGCCAGCATTATAAAGTGATAAAAATATCTGTTTTATGGTTAAAGCAAGGATGAAATCATGCAGTTCTGAAGTACAATTAAAATGAATTTGGAGAAAACAGAAAAAGTCTTACTTATGTCTCACTTAATTCAGTCATGTTTCACATTACGAAATACGACTAGACAGCCTTGGTCTTATTGCCTCATGCAACAAATTCAAATGATTCATTCTGCGGCACAAGTAGTTCTGCACTTCTCAATCAATAACAAATGACCCAGAAGTAGCTTTTTAGTCATTATTCAGAAGCTATACGTATTTGAATACATAATAAATGTTAGGCTTGTGTTAAAACTTTCAGATTTGGAAAGGGGAACTTATGAGGAGATGAAGGCGGCAAGACTCTTCTGCCAGACTGCTGTAAGGTGATGCATGGTGAGTGAGGGAAATCTAGGACTTAATGAGGGGAATATTGGACTCTTGAATCCACAGTGTAATCATTTGGCTTCCGAACACTTGGATCATGCTGCTGAACTGTTTGGGGTAATTTGCTGGTCATTGTTTCCTCAAAAGGAATCAGCTGATTCAGACTTCCACCCGCTGAGTTAATGTGGTTATTAAAATGTGGTTTTTAGATTTACTTGAGGGTGAATAGAAATCAGTGTTTTTTTTTCTACTGCCGTTACTTATATAGATAGATGGATAGATAGATATTCACATTCTTTCGTCTGCAGTCCCGGGGGAATTTACTGTCCAAACAACAGAGTGGGAAGCCACTGGGGTGGCAGGATCAGCTGCCATCTAGTGCCAGCCTTAACACCAGCTCATCTCTCACACATACAGAATGTGTATAACCAGAATCCGAGACCTTAACCTAGCAGGGTGTAATCATTAAACATTTTCAGTCACAAAGAGCCTTGTGATGCATTGGACTCTGAGCACTGCGGCTATTGGATTCAGAAAGTGGTCTGACCTTCAAAGTTTCCTCCTGTTGAGAGGGCTTTAGGTAGACTGTTTTTGTGGAAATAAAAGGTGCCACATTTCACCCGAGGATACAAAGTTGGTGGTGCCCTTTTGTGCCAGCAGTTGTTGGAGACTGCTGACACTGTCAGACTGACCAATGGTCTGTTGAGCATCAGAAAATGCCAGCCACCACAGTGGTTGTTTTCATTTCTGAGTAAAGGAGGAATTGTGGAGCTGTTAAAAATTATTTAAAGGGGTTATATAATCAATTCAGATATAGGTGACCATACATGAAATAGGTAAAACTAGTCAAATTACTGCAGTATTGGGCACCAACCTTTCCTGGGTGCTCCTAAGCTTTATGTTCTCACCTGTTTTTCACAGACTGCTTAGTTGTGTTTGCTAGATGGCACCCATGTTCAAGTGTGAGAATGAAGATGTCCTTAGAAATCTTAAACTTAGTACTGTTTGGGAGTTTGCTTTTTATTGGCCACTTGAGGGTAGCAAAAAAGTTGTGAACTTAATGTTGTCATATCTTCACCTATTAAGAGATACTTGTTAGCAGAAACACTTACATATTTAACACATCCAACAATCACGGACCAACATTATCATTCATTTGGAGTCGTGCTTCTGTTCACCTGGAGAATTAAAGTCCAATATTCACTCTTTGAGCTCTGTTTCTAATCTCCACCAACTCCTAAGGGAAATATTTGGCTCTTTAGCTGGTCACTATAATCAGTCTGTAACTTTGTCTGTCTGTTCAGTGCTGAGAGGGAAGGAGCTATTTATCTGAAAACAGCTTTCTGCTGTGGCTGAAAACAAAGATATGAGACCGGTGAGAGTGAAACATAATTCTTTAATTGTTGTTTCATTAGCTTGTGACTTCATGACTTTCCCTATTAAGAATGACCGGAACTCGGAATAACACATTATTTCTGTTTTCTGTCGCAGAGACCACAACCATAAAACATTGTTAAAAACAATGGACGTCTTTATGGTGGTGTTGACAGTATCTTTCAGGCAGCATTACTCTTGCAAATCCCAAATTTTGGAATTGTATGCAGTACAGTTTGTTCACAAATGTTCTAACAGGGAGTTCACTGAGACGTTTTATCACTATGTAGAAGGATGTGGAAAAGATATTGCATATTTCATTATCTCACTTTTTGGCAAACAGAATAGATGTGTAACACAAGACATATTTCCTTATTTGGCTTAATAACACTGCTTTATGGTCATTTTCACAGTTTGTCACCTTAATAAAATGTACAGGAAGGGTTACCACTTCAGTACTTTCCTGCACATTGGTTTTTAAGAAGAAAAGTACTTAAAGTTGCTTATTATTATTATTATTATTATTATTATTATTGTTGTTACACATACATAAGTGGGGTTTGTTGCACCCCAAACAATGATGAAGTAAAGCCAGTCTAACAGAAAACACAAGGGTTACTGTGGAGTCAGTAAATCGGTTTTATGAATATTTCCATATCCACTTTGCATAATAATAAATCACTTTTATTGTTTTGTTTCCCAAAACAGATCCATACAGCGGTCAATTAAACTGCTTAGCCAAGATACAGGCAGGACACCACTGTAATTTATGGTCAATTATAGTTTTATCCATAAAGCAAGAACATTTTAGAAATCCTGAAAGAAACATAAGGCCCCCAAAACAAAATCTGATTGTAGGGTCCCAAGAAGGCCATGGCTGGCCCTGTAAGTGACTGAAATGAAATGTCTGAAACGTGCCTGAAATGCAGACTCCAGCCTACGGAAGAAGACAACTCATCGTCATCAAAAATTCAAGTGGCTCCTCTGCCCTACTACATCTTACCTCGGACTTCTTAGCCAACCATGTCAAAAAGTACAACCGTTTATTTCAGCTGGGTCGGTCTGCACAGGTAGTGGCGCAGCAAAGCATACAATTGCAGACAGACAGACAGACAGACAGACAGGCAGACACTTTATTTAAATTCACATGACACAGCAGCAGCACATGAAAGAATGGTGCAGATAATGAGACAGAAAGCTAGAGGGATTTATTAAATACTTTTAACTGTTTTCCCCTTCTATTTTCTCTCGTCCTCTCTTATAATATGTTAAATATTTCCAACTGTAGGTCACCTCAGTCTAGCCAACTAAACCATGCAAAACTCCAAATACATAATAGTGCCTGGTCATCCGTTAACATTTAAGCAAGTGGCGTTGCGAAGTATTAACCAACAATACACCTACCACACTTGGTCATCATTCACACTTTATGGTTAGGATATAGCCTAACATCGGTGAATAACGGGAATGCACACGGAGAGAGTACTTGAACAAAAACAAAGAGAAACAGAGAGGGAGGGAGGGGAGGGTGTGTTTGTGCGGACGTATGTATCAGAGAAACAGTGACGGGATTGAGAGAGAGAGACAGACAGAGAGAGAGAGAGACTACATATCAGATATACACAGAGAGCTTCCTTTCACAAAAAACAAACACTCCTTCACTCCTCCAACTGAAGATGGAACAACTGTATCGCATTGCGCCCCCGTGCCCATGACCAATTAGGAGCGAGCGAACAATTCTTGTCTTTGAAGATCCCGACACGCGCTTGCATGTCATCTTTCTCACGCTTTCAAGAGACACATCTAGGTTTGCTTGGTAGTATCAATATTTTAAGTGTAACACGTCGTTTCTGTGGATTATATGAAGGTGGCTGGACCTTGAGGACGGAGTGCGTCAATTGAGCGCACGTATCCAACAAGTGGATGCATGAATTTACTCTCTGCAGAGAAACGCTGGGACTAAGACCACAATCAATCATTGGATTGGTAACCTACAAATCTGTGTATCGACTGGTCGGTTTACAACAGACTAATAACCCGCACTAATTAGCTCAGATGTGGAGCTTGTCTTGATTGAAGGTGATGTATATATGTGCGCATTGTCTCGGTCTGAGGTAGTTTTTTATCCATTGACTTTGTGTGTTATCAAGGAAATTGTTTTTCAAACAAAAATGCAATGTAAGACACCCCGTACATTTCCCTTGCTCTTCCGTCATTGACCAAAAGCAAGATTTCGGCGGACACGCTGCGGAATCGCTCCCACCTCGCCCCTCTCCCCCATCCATGGACTCGCTTCTCTGTTCCCTCGGTGACCGTGGGAGGAAGTTGGGACCCTCTCTGTAGACATTTCTGTATGACGAGGGCGCAGGTGGCAGCCAAAGGTCGCAGTCATGCCGATGCATCCAGTCACCTCCACGTTGATGTACCGGGGGGTCTGCACCATCCCTGACATCCTCTCCTATAGGGCCCCGGTGAACCTGCCCGAAGACGAAGTTGAAGGTGAGATGTTACCTGTACGTGTATACCTGAGGGTGGTCAAGGCTAGTGAGCAACACAGGAGCTGTTAATTCATAACAAGCTCATGTAGTGTATATGTGGTTGATGTCAGCTCTTGTTGGAGCGCGTTCAAACAGATCAGCACCTTGGACAGCGCTCCAGAGATCCAGATGCAGATTTAACACGTGGATAAAGATTTTAAATGATTGATTTACAGCTTGACAGAGGACTGTTTTAGGGTTTTGGATACATTTTCAAACCCACCCCACCCCCCACCATCTTCTCTGATCTTGTCTGATCTTGATATATGTAACAGAATGTGCAAAAATAATCACTGACTTTGTTATTATCAGTGTTACTCAAAGGTCAGCTGTCTTGTTACAATTTTCTTTTACTAATTAAAAATAGAGATTTGCATCTCAATCAGAGTTTTGGATGAATATGCTCCCAGTGTGAAGCTGATTTGGTTGAATAAAATAAGGCATCGCTGCACCCTTTCTGCCATGAAGTTTTGCTTCTTGATGCATTGGCTTTAACTAGAAGCAGATTTCACTGGCCCATTAAGTCTGGCCACACAGACTTTCTGACGGTCAAATGATCCAGAAGTGTTTGATAATCCATTCTTTTTCCATCTTTTCTGGGGAGGGTGAAATATTTGTACCACAGCTACTAAATTATTTAACCAACATCCAGGGTAAATCCTCTCTTGTTTTAAAAAAAGTTATGTGAAAATCATCCTTCTAAATCAATATACACATTCAGCTTTTACAGCACTGCAGAGGCACCCAGCAGCAAAAGAAGTGACATCCCCCAACAAACATGACAACTATTCTGAGCAAATTGTTCTGAGGATATTCATGCCTGGAGCAATTGCGATGTGAACCTGCGACATCTGCACATTATCATGCAGCAGCCCCTGGACATTGTTCAAGTCCCAATGCATGTGTGATGTCAGTAAGTTCTTGCGTTGATGCCGTGTTTTCAGAGCAGTGATGCTGTAAGGTAGCTGACGTTATCCCTCCTGAATGATTTGTTCACTGCACCTCTCCTCCTTGCTACCTTATTAATGCACACACTGGTAGGGAAATAAAGCAGATACAGTTTTTTTGACAGGTTCAGAGAGGTAATGCGCACACTATCTATAAAAGATACATTTCTGATGTGTGAATTACAGACAAGTTATGTCTTGTGAGCAATCTTGTCATTGGGTGCTGACACAGAATTTCCCAGGGAGTAATCAGAACCGCTAATTGAACCTGCAGTTGGACACATTTGAAATTTTTAAATTACACAACCACACAGTACTTCTTTCTCTCTCTCTCTCCCTCTCTCTCTTTCACACACACACACACACACACACTGAGGTTTGCATCTGCAATACGCTCAGTGGTAGACACATAATAAGGTTGGCAGTGAAATGTTATTCAGTGCTGAGGTTGATATTAACTAGAAAAGCTGAGTGGAAGAAGCCAAATATGAATTTGGTTTGACTCCTCAAAGGTGTTCAATGAATGGCCTCAGTACCTTTGAAGAAACACCTGTTTAAGAATGCAATAATTGAAACAGCAGAAACATCTACGTAAAACACAAATGTGTGCAAGATAGATCACGCTGTTTTAAGGTGCCATTTTTCCTTCTGTATTTTATACCCTATTGTCTTTCTCTTTTGCTTTAACACCCAAAAAACTCATCCTGTGATAAAAGAATTGTCAACATGTCAGCACCAAAAGTGATCTTTGCATGATGTCACGCCTGTGATTATAGCATTGCATCACTCAGCGCTTTATTGTCAAACATAATTTCCAGTGTACAGACCCCTTGCATGACCGAAATATCTTTTGGGCACAGGAGCAGCAAAGAAAAAAAAATTGTGCCATATTTCAGTATTTTCTTATCAACTCCAGAAGAAGCTTTTGGTTGCTGAAATTGAGGAATCTCAGTTTATTTTTCGCCTTTCCACTTTAATTTATGCTCAGCTTTGTGTGCGATAAACAGGCACCATTTAATTTTAACTTTAATTAGTCAAATCCACCTGCACTTTCCTGCCGCAGTAACTGTCGCAGGACAAAGTGAGCTGTTCGGCCTTTGCAGCTCAACTTATAGTAGTGATTTGACTGGAAAAGCAATGGGATGCTTTGTGGAGAAAATAGGAGAGCCTGAGGTAATGCACAGTTAACCGCGGTCACAGAGCCTTTTTCAGCTGTTGTAGAACATTAGTGATCCCGTGTGAGGGATGTCTTACAGGTTGTGAAAGAGGCAGACTTTAAAGGCAGTGTCACTGAAGACACTGAATGGTGTTGTTGTCAAGAGTGTAATTGAGATTCACAGTTTTTTCCTGCCAGATATCACAACATGGGAATAATATAAATGTGAAAGGGCGGACTGGTTTGTTAATTGTTGAATAGCTCAAAAAGTGACTACACATATTTTAATGTGGACTGTGGCAAGATCTGTGCAAAATGTTTAGCTTTTAGAAACAATGTATTTCTGCTCTGATTTAGTAACTTCCTAAATCAGAACACTCTTTGGGGCCAGGCCCCTTTAATAGCTCAAAACATATTTAACATTGTTTTATTTGCTTGATACTTCTTGATTTAATCTTTAATTTTCTGAAAACTTCTTATAAACATGATTTCGAACTGAGGAGGTTTCAAAAGTCTGCTATTCCAATATGCTCTTAATGTAAAACACGGTTAAATACAATGCATTTGTGTATGCTCTACATCAGTGAGTGCTGTTGACAGTACTTTTTATGCAGCGCTACACTCTGAAATTCCAAATGAATCTATTACTATTTCTGTAATGGAGTTTTATAACAGAGAGGTCTAATAGAGAGTCAGACCTGTCTAGAATCTTATTGGGTTTTACAAAAAGATTAGAAGACAGAAACAATATATAAAGGAGAAAATTTGGTTGGTTTGCAGACCCTAACTTCAATAAAACCTAAAGGCTGATATTACCTAGGTTGTTACATCAAAGGTCGTTAAGTTCTAAAATATAGCATGCATTGAACCATCTCGAGTATATGTCGATCAGATGAGAAAAGTTGCTTGAGCATCAGTCTCCGTGTCTCGTCACCGCTCTCATCTCTTGAGAGATGGATGAGAATTGGTTGGAAGTCTGAGGTGTCACATACATCAGCTCGGCCGTCAGAGAGATGGGGCTTTGTCACGAAATGAAATTGCACATTAGTGAATATGTGTGTGCGAGTGCATGTATAGGGACAGAAGCTCAAGCCCTATTGGCACGCATAACCAAGGACTTGATTTTCAATTACTGGCTTGGACACCCCAGGGATTGCACCATTGGCACCATACTTTGGTAGCCGAAAAGGCTGTCGAAGCTATAATTGGAACAAAAAGCAATTTTTCTGATGCTCGATAAGCCATTGTGTGTGTGTGTGTGTGTGCGTGTGTGTGTGTGTGTGGTAGAAGGTGTGGGGTGGTAGCAAGTACCTTAATGTACAATGATGTGAGCATAAATTGAGCTCCATATTCTCCATTTCCCCTCCTACACGAGAGTAATGAAAAAAACAGTTGGTCATATTACAGGAGCTTGATATAGTTTAGACCTCCTCCACCACTAACACACACACACACACACACACACAAACACACACACACACACACACGAAGCTTAGTGTCAATATCACTGCAGGTGGAATTAAGTGGGTTTTCCATTTCCACACTGCCTAACAACGGCCCTATTGGAAGCAGTTTCAAAATAGTCCCAGGGCTGAGCTTAAAGCATTTGTAACAGGTCCCAGAGTGAGGCTCGTGTAAGCAGATGCCAGTAGCTTACTGTAGACACAAGCAAAAGAAAAGACAGGAACAAAATGTTTGCGTCTTTCCGACAAGGTTGTAATCAGTGAACTTTATTTATCGTCTCAGTTCAAAACTGCTCTGGCTTTCCTTTCATTGTTTCTCACTTTGGTTATATTCAGAGTTGTAAAATTGCATAGACAAGCTTGATTTCAAGATAGAATAATACATATTCCTGTGTCTGTCTATTGTTCATTCACTCTGTCTTATGTGCATTGAAACAAACTTTGAAGATTGCTTGAGGAGAGTTTGTTTAATTAATTAGACCCAAATTCTGTTTGTAACTGACAGATTCTTTAGAGAGTTGTCCCTGAAACCTCAAAACACCTTTATTCATTTGGGACGAAGTGCAAAAACTAATCTATTCATACATTTATAAAAGTTAAATCCTGACATTAAAATTAATACACTTGACATACATGAGCGAACTGCTAGAAAAAAAGCTAGCAAAATGATGCATTTCCTGTTGTCAAAATAAGAACATAATTGCTGCAATTTACTAGGGAAGTAGCTACTAATCTTAACTAATTGATAACAAAAAGCTATACATCGTAAGCATCTCAATCTATATACTAGTTATTCTCTTTGGAAGCGAGATGTCACATTACAGTCTAACTCATTTAATATGGTTGCAGAAAAAAGAGAAAGAGAGAAAAAAGATTTTACTTTATTTCAATGGCAGCTGCAGTTGATGAACCCTTTTTCTGCGATGGAATGAGAAAATCAAATATTCCTCAGATTAAAATGTACACCAAAATTGTGGTTTCATATCCATATACATGTTTAATGATACTTACACTCAGTTCCAGTTCCAGTGTGTTTGGTCGGGCATGAAAGCCTTCTCTTAATCACTGTCGAAGAAACGAAAGTGTATCCAGAGCCAAGCCTGTCACAGTGCCCGAGTGGGACAAATCTCTCAAGGAGCATTTAAAACTCACCGAGGAACTGTTTGAGGCCTATGAAGTTATCTCTTCATTTGTTCACACTCGTGGCAGAGTGAGGAACCTTTTTACTTTTCTCCTGATAAAACACAGATTGGGCCGAAGCGGAGAAACAGGAAGTGATCGGAATAATGGCACCAAAGTCACGGAAGCTTGAAACTGGGTTTATAGCAACAGCATTTACATTCTTTCATTTGCTATGTGATAAAGGCGATGGTGGGAGGGTCTGCTTCATTTTATTGCTGATAAGGATCATACTGGCTTGCAGTCACTGTGTTTACGTTATGTATACTTTGATAGAGCGACAATTACGATGTGCAGAAGGTTTGCATCGGAGATGGCTTTGCTATAAAGGGTTGCTCTAAACGAGAAGATTACGGAAACGTTCTGAGAATTCCTTAATGTTTTTAGCAATGCTAGCTGCATTGGCTCGAGAAATGGTACTGTCAGTTGGTCAGTCAATCAACTAGTTTGGTCCAGAATGAAATACCTCAACTATTGTTGGATTGATTGCCATGAAATTTGGCACAGGCATTCATGTCCACCTCAGGATGAATTGTAATAACTCTGGTGATCCCTTTTCATCTAGCACCACAAGAAAGTCATATTTTGAAAATTGCCCTTGTTTTGATTTACGACCAAATACCAGCAAAACTAATGACATCAGCCTCAGCTGTACCTTATTTAGTGCTAGAAGGCAAGCTGCATGTCATCTACGGTGGATATTTTTTTAGGCTCCGTAACCCCTTAACCCACAAGTTTGAATGTCCTTTTACAATAACCTACGAGAATTAGGTATACATGAATGAAATCACTCCACTAAAGAGGGTATTTAGTATATTTAGTTAGTTTGTATGTTTGGATGATGAAACACTGAAAGTCAACACTCTCGGCTTGTGGGCAGGACTGATTGGGGACATTCTTTTCTCTGCATGTGGCCCTTGGGTTGTAAATATTCTTTATATAATATTTTCTTAAGACACACTGACTTCCACACTGCATTATGTTTTTTAAAGTAGTTTGCTTTCAGATGTAACAATTTAACACATGCCATTGGGGCTTCTTTTTCAACATCTTTCGTTGTTCCCTTGGCAGAGTTTTTGAGACTTTGCAAATCGCTTTAACTGACAGCTGCTCAAAAAAACACTGACACCACTCTGTTCTTGATGGCATAAATTGCCTGTGAGGCGATCTTGATGTTGTTGCTCGACTCCTACTGTAGCTGCCGCAGAAAACATTGACTCATTCCTTTGCCCTGAGGTGGAGGGTTGACTTCCATTCCTTTGGAGATACTTACATGAATACAAATGAAGATATTTAAAGACACCGGCATCTGCTTGGCAAGACAGAAATTATGCACATAACGTATTGCTGGTGCAGAATCAGTGGGCGTTATGTGGGTGTACTTCCAAGGGGTCAACTGAGACCATTTTAAAGCTTGTTCTGCTAAGAATATTTGCACAACAACACATAACAAAATGACCAATCATGATAGCAGCAGATATGCTGGCTCATTTTCTTGAGTGTGGAGTGTGCAAACGATCCAGATGTGTTTACTTTTTTGTCTTGCTCACTTCAGCTATTGACTGCAATTTGCAAGGCTATCTCCCAGGAAGCCATAATTAGTTCAATTATTGTTCTTTTACAGAAAAAACCCCACCTCATTTTATCCTTAAATTGGATCCCTTCAACAAACACTTTGTTTCCCCTTGCATAGACACAAGCTTTTCATATCTCCCTACAGAAGAAAAAACAGATTTTTCATCAAAGCATTCTCTCTCTGAAACAATACTGAAACAAAAAAGTGAATCAAGCTAATAAATGAAATGTTTTTCCACTACAAACACCATTACATTTCCACTTTCTGTCTTTCAAATCATTTTGACAATGTTACAAGGCCTGCAAACTCAATTTACAACTCAGCTTTTCTTAATGATTTAGAGAGAAGAAAGACTGCTATAATTGTTAAATTAAGTTAAATGCCTATTTTCCAGTTTATATATTTAGTTTAGTTCATTGCCAGAATTTTGATTTTGGATTTGTGGCTTTTTATTTTATAAAACACTGATGTAGGATGGGTAAACTTTGCAGTGCAAAGGTCCTGTAGGGAAACATCAGTTTGTTCTGTATACGTGCTTGAAAAGCCTCAGAGGTGTTCCAGATTACCATTAACAACCACAAAAGACGAAAAAAGGTACACACCTGCATGAAGGAGAGAAACACAAGCAAGACACTAAGCTTAACTTTCATCCATTTTTTAAAAAAGGACATGATTTGTGACATTCCACATGTGCGGCACTGGGGACACCCATGAAAGCATCCTGCTTGTATACAATCAGGCTGAGAATTATAAATCTTTTTTTGTTTGTCTTCCTGTCAATCCGCTCAATCCTCAACCGTTCTCGCTCTAACTACATGATGGAGGGTCGTCTTACACAATCTGCCAGACAGGCAGGAGAGCAGAAATGGATTTCAAAATGGCTCTCTCGGTTGCACATGTATCACCTGCCTGGATAAGACAGGCAGCATATGAAAAAGCTGTACTTGACATAGATGGTGACAAAGATGTGAGATGTAATGAGCCATTTGTTACAGGGCGATGTGACCCAGCACCACAGCCGGTGAGCCACAGGTTGTATCTGTCCACTAAAACAGCTTTTTTAAAAGATGTGTGGTTTCGTGGAAATATTGTGGAGTTTGTGACGATATTATTTGCTGAAGTTGAACATAAACTTAAATAATAAATAGCCACTGAAAAGTTATTTTTTATTAAGCAAACATTTGACATTTAAGGAAATAGGCTTATTTGCTTTCTAGAGGTGAGTTAAATGAGAAGATTAACTATGTCTGTGTTAGCTTAGCATAAAGTTTCACCAGAAAGGGTTAAAGTAGCATAAATTTTCACCAGAATGCATACCCCATGAAGTGCCCCATCCATGAAAACAGTATCTGGCTTCACACGCAGTTTCTTGAAGGAACATTCACTTATTAGTAAAATATAATTACTTTTCACATGGCTTTTTTGTTACTTGGGAAAGTAATTAATATGTTGTTTGTCAATTCAATTATGTGTTTTTTCCCATGTTTTTAATAACAATGGTAAGAAAAAAAAATCAAAAGTATTTAGGGTAAATAGCAAACATCTTTTTTGATGGGGGGCGGTAAGGGACCTGGATAATGGGTATGGGGGCGGTGGCCCAAAAAAAGTTGAGAACCTATCTATAGGTAAAAAAAACCTACCTGCACCTCTGAAATTCACTAATCAACATGTCATATCTCGTTTGTTTAATCTATATGTCTAAAACTGACAATTCACTAAAGATTCCAGCTAGTTACTGTGCCTGGCCAAAAAATAATCCATCACCTAACCCCCAGAAAAATGTTGAATATCATTTTGTCACTTTTTTTGTAGCTACAGATTGAACAAATGAAAAATAACGCGTTAATTAGTGAGCTTAAGGTAGGTGGTCTTTGTTACTGTTACAGAGGAAATATGTTAATTTCTTTGCATTTATTCCAAAAAAGGAAACCAGAGAAATATTGTCAAACAATATTTCCCTGTGCCTTTACAATATTGACCACACAGTGTATAGTTTGTGGTCGATGTCAGATATGTTCAGTCTCGTGTACATTCTCTGTTGATCAGTCGCTGTAATGTGGTGTGACATCCAACTTACGAAATTGGGTTTAGATGGAAAATATGTGGGGCAGATTAGTGGAGAATATCATGAAGTGCTTTGATTACAGCTGACGGGTAGGTTAAAGTTAAGTCATTTATTTTTTTGATCGATTGCCATGAAGGAGGGAATCCAACAGCCTTTATTACCTGTGAAATTAACTATGATGAGTTCTGGAAGGTGAAGCGCTTTCCCCTGTGTAATATTTCCTCCCTTTAATGAACAATACTGCAAAGTCTACATCAGACAGTAACAAAATCCAACGGTAGAAAAACGGGATCCATTAGCGAGCACGTACCGTTAACGTGGTGGAACTGATGAGGGAGTGTTGGATAAGCTGTAATGCATAGCGGAGGCTTTTGATTGTTCATCTGACCTTTGTTTGAGGTGCTTCTCATGGTTTTTTTCCTTGTGGATGTTGGCCATGGCTCAGCTTGGTATTGGCTGTGATGATGAAAATTTGCAGCTTTGAAAACATAAGACTGAGGGAGGGAAAAAATGGAGACAGATCAATGATTCCCTTTCCCTGCTGGAAAAGAAAACTGAAAGAAGCAACAAAGACAGGCTACAATTTCGCAGCTTTTCACTGACTTCAATCATTCAAGGTCAAGTGGGGTTTAAGAAGTTAGCTGGGGGATTTTTTTCTTACTGAGGATAAAGTATCTCGATCTTTCCAACTTTTTTTTTCTCTTCCAGTTTCTCCCTGTGGTCGTGTCAGTGTTGCATTGGCGGGGTTAAAGCGTTTCAAATATCATAATGAATGGAGGAGTTTCTATAAAGATACAGAGATGGGATTTTTCCTTAAGACACAGGCGACTTATGACTCTGCCACATACCCCTTTTGAATACTCCAGAGCCTTATTAGAAGCCTGTTATGGTAATATTCAAATCTTCTGGGTGCCCAAGTCAGCCCTTATCCACATAAAGATGGATTAAGGTTGCTATGGGTGTTTAAAAATAGTTGCATGAGGTTCACGCACACACAAAGCAAAGCTGTGTTTTTCTCACACTGATAAGTTCTTACATAAAGAGTGGGTGTGCTGCAATTACCAATCCAAAGCAGCTCTGAGCACATGCAGGTTTGACTGAGGCGAAGAGGATCTCTGGCTCCGAAAAACAGGCCCTGGATTACATTCCTGGACACTTCACTGCCACAAAAGCCATGGCATTACCCTGTTCTGCTCAGAGTGCACCGCATGTAATTAGCAAAAGTTTTCACTGATCCTAAATTTAGCCGAAAATAAAGCTTTGCTCCAGGCATGCCTTAAGAAAGCTATGTAAAGCTATGTAAAATTACCCATGTGATGTGTTTCTGTTATGTGAGGATGAGAGTTCATTACATCCATTTTTTTATGATTACTTTTTCCTTTGTTATATATATGCAGCCAAAGATGTTGATATTCTTCAAAACCACCTCAATCCTCTATCACTATATTGTCTATAGTCTAATAGAAAACACCACACAGAAAGTTGATGTCATGCCCCCTGTCACTGAAGTTTCAACCTAGTCATGATCTAAGCACTTTCTATTTGTCTGCATGAGTCAGCTCTGTTTCCAAGTGATTCCTGAC
>JAPMOB010245390.1:0-19811 GCA_029875015.1 Lepomis gibbosus
TTTTTTTTTTGTTTTGAAGGTAAATACGAGACAAGTTAACACTTCATTTATAAAAGGTTCCTTATTAAGTGGTACCAAATTAATTCTATCCCCAAGACCCTGTACGCAGGATAAGCGGTTGGCGATGGAAATGATGACTTTTTCATTATCATTGTCTTATGAATCATCACTTGTCAGTTTTAATATCTGAAGTTCTGAAGAATGTGTGCCTCTTAAGTTTGTGCTGCCATCCCAATTTGTGGTGTTCAAGACACTAATAAAATTACATTTGAAAAACTCAACAACAGCACATCTTTTCACAAACAATGTCTATAGACCTCACTACCAACAATTAATCTTTCTTACAATGTGTTTCAGATCTGCTCACAATCAGGTAAAAATATGGTTTTTATTTTATTTATTTTGGTTTACTAACTCTTATAGATTGAAAGACTGGTAAATAAATAGATAAAAAAAACTTGACATTCCAGAAACAACACTTCCTGAAATGTGTCAAACTTAGGAGGATTAAATTAAATCTGGAAAAATCTAAATCAAATACAGTACATACACATGTAAACTGATGCATGTAAAACTATATATCATCACCGGCATTACACACACTTGCTCCCGAATAATACAAAGTCTCTGCACTTACATAATCTTTACTCACATTACATTAATTTCCTTCTCCTTTAATAGCAGCTCAGGTCCTGAACTCCAAACAAAAAGACCGTTAAGGCCAAAACAAACTCCTAATGTCCAATTTGCTCATTTGTATGAAATGACCGTTTTGCTTTTTGTCTCCAAGAAATAAAGCAAGAATTCATATGTTTGATGCTTGTAAGTGGGTCCAAATGTGTTCGCATACAGCTCAACTCGGGCTGCGAACCATTAGCACTCACTCTACAGACCAGAGCTGGGAAAGGTGCCAACACTGCAAGATCATGTAGAAGAAGAAAAAGAAGAACAAATGTGCTCTTCTCTATTTAGAGGTCCTTCTGCGTCACATTCCTGTAGCTCTTTTTGCCCTTTAAGATGTTGGTGTATGCCAGAGAGCGCTAAGTAAACGTCAAAGTATAGGTCATGCGCATAGTTCAGGAGGAGCTGAAGAACTGGGACGATGTATCACACTCTGCAGTAGTATTTTTCTTACCTTTTAAAAAACATGCACATGCTACTTCTGGCAGTTTGAGACATTGTGGTGTGCTGACACAGAACAGAAATCCAAAATTGGCTTTGTTTAGACGTTTAGAGTGTACTGTACATTGATTGATGGCATTAATTCATTCAGACAACACATATAAACACTGGCAAATGGTGCATGTAAACAAATAGCGCTGAGTAAAAGTCCCAAACCTTCTGTTGGGCAAAACAACACAATAATATCAATCAGTCATTTTGAAGGGAATTACTGAATCTGGACGAGTGTTTGCAGACTGGCAGCAATGTTATGTGTCCAAAGAAAATAGATACTCTGATTATCCTTGAACTTGTGAACTTGGGATATGTGCAACAGATGCTAATCTCTGTGTTGTGTTACGTTATTAAGAATCTGATGTCTGGCTGATTTCCCCTGTTTGAAGTTTTCATTCTCCGCCTAGAGGAACTCAAGAGCTGCAGCAATGGGTACTGGGGCATGGAGCCAATTCTCTACATGTAGAGTGCTATAGTGCCACAGGGGTAAAAAAAAAAATAGCACAAAGGACTGTGAGTCAATTTCACATGAAAAGTCTGTTAAAAAAATTCAATGTTAGAAAAGGTAGTGGCATGAAATTGACAAAGTAAATTAATTGGCATAAATAAAAGAGGAATAAAGCGGCTTTGACATCTGCGTTGTTAAAAATCCAGTCATAAAAGTAGATGGAGAGTTAGTCAACAGGGTAATTAATAGTCATCATCAAATATTGCATATGATAGACCCGAGTAGGAAATTGGTTGAGTGGAGGCGACTGGAGGCTGTAGAGAAACATGTCGCAGCTTCACAAGTGTCTGGACTGTGTCTTTGGTTAGGCGTCAAGAGGAATATGTCTCGCATGCCATATTCTTTTTCATATCCCTGACGTAAACAGTGGCAGACGATGCGTAGACGGTAAACTGCAGCTCCATTTTCCTATAATGTGGGCTGGCCCTCAGGACTGTAGTTCTGATGAGTATTAGTTTTTTTGCTCACTCCTTCATCCCCCACCCCTCCACACTAGCGATTCCCACCAACTCTTGTCGTGTCACCTCTTTTCTCCATCCTGTACTCGTTTTTCTCAGCCAGCATCCCCCTTCCTCCTCCTCCCTGTTGCTATGACTCATCTTCTGTATTAGCAGATAAAACGGTATTAGAGAGCCAGGCACCAAAGGGCACGATCTGCTCATTCATCATGCATACTGTTACATCAATGCATCTTTACTCATTTGATCCAGCTAATTAAACCATATTGAAAAGACTATTGTGCCTCTAACAGTGAACAATTATCTTGCTCTGCAGTACAGGAACAGTATTCACTGCTGATAAACACTCAACAATTAAGCTCAAATACCCCGGAGGTTGCACTCAATTTCCGGTGCGAATGCATTTTCAATGGTTTCAATATTGTTTTTGTTTCAGGAGATACAATCTTAATATACCTGAGGCCCACAGGAACACATACATTAAAATAAGGCTGGGATTTATATGGAAGTTAGAGGCTGAAACAATGACCTTACCTAAAAAACTAAAGCTATAAATACATTTTCTAAAGTGCAGAAATGAATAATTGAAGAGGAAAATTCAACACATCCATTTCCTGTTTCATGGTAAATATGGGTGAATCTTTATTTACTGTGACCCCCCTTAATTCCCCACTTCCTGACAGTGTAAAGTGTTTATTGCATCCCAATCCTGGCTTGGGACGAGTGCCAGCGTCAGCAGCGCTGAAATATTTATCAGAGTCCTCCACTTTTCTCTGCTGTCATGGGAGACAAGACAACTGGACTTGCCTCACTTAGTGAACCATTCAGAAAAACCTGCCCTGCAAACGAACTGAAGATCTGAGAGAAAAAAGACAGAGCCTCATGAGTCAATGTAACGTTTAAGAAAAGCCCTGCTTGCCGACTGGACCGGGGCTCACTGGGGATTTAAAGGAGGAAGGAAAATCACGGCCTCGTCTGAAACAGAGCATCAGGAATGTCTTCCAGTGTTGGATCGGAAGGGATGAAGAAAGGCCCTCTGCGGCAATGGCACAGGAAGCTTCTTCCCTACTTGGCACTCTAACAAGACCGTAAACAAAAGCTCAACACAGGATACAAGAGTAACTGCTGATTGTTAAATTACATCTTTCCTCTTTTGCTCTCTTAATAATAACTTTGGTAATATCCTAAAACACCTGTTTCAAATCTGGAAGCTAAGTGGACCAATGAAGCAGGGCGATAATTACATGCAAAAATGTTCAAAAGACAAATAAAGCTGTCACGCAGATTTCTAAATGTTGATAATTAATCCCCAGTCAGCAGAGGGTCAGGAAGAAAATGTTGTCTCTGCTGAAACGTGGACCCTGATCGCTGTGGATTGGGAGAAATGGCTGTCCTCGCTAAAAGCTTACACCTAAAGTGCTGATTGTGGAGATCACCAGGCAGTTTCAAGGCCATCCAGAGCTACATTATTGATGACACTAATGGGGCCAAAACACATCAGTGTTCAGATGGGGGTCTTCACAGGATGAAGTGGCACATTTTAAGTGCATCATCCCCCAGTACAAAGCCACATCTTCCTTTACCAAAGGTCATTTTTACAGCAGAACATGAAAACTGTGATTGCTGAGATGCACTGGTCATCGCTCAAATGGGAACAATTAGAAAAAGGATCATATTTTATTAAAGAAGACATTCTCCACCTGATTCTTGATGGCCTTTTACTTTCTTTTTCTAGACCCCAGATGAAAGTGCTGACACACACACGCGCGCACACCCACCCACACACACACACACACACACTCTTTTCCTGTGCACACTCGGTGCATATGGTCGCATTTAGGCGTGTTTACGCACAAGGACCAGAGAGGGGCTCATGCATGCAGGTTAAAATTAGCAAGGAAGCCTGCGCGCTGTGGGATAATTGAAATGAATGAGGAAAGCTTTACTGGTTGAGCCTGGCTGCAAAGAAAACAAAGGCTTCAAGCTCACAAATTCAAATAATCGTTTGCCCCTGAGGTCTGTTATTTGTCCGGGTCTGGATCGTTTAGACAGTGTCCCTCTCTTCAATGACTTCTGCCTCCAGACAGTAATAGGAGCAAGGGGTGATGACAGATAGAGAAAAGAAAAAACCCATAATCTGATGTTGCATGTGTCTACCCAAGACAGAAACTGAACTCTCCTTACATCCCGACTGCCTCATTTGACCTGACCCTTCCCCTTCCAGTCGTACATAAGCACTTCCTCAACACTTTGATCTCTAAATCATGTTTTCTAGACTCGGGTTGGACTTAGCTCACCAGACCACCCTCAAAGACCGTTTCCGATTGAGTCACAGTCTCATACAGAGATTCATTCAAGCAAATCAAGTGGCCCCTCGTTCTTGTTGAGCTTGTTGATCTGTTTTTCTGCCTACCTGTCTCTAAATCATTACCACCGTCTGCTCCACTCAGTCTGCCTGTATAATGTGACGGCCTTCATCTGTGGCTGTGCTGCTGTTTACAAGGTGTTTAGAGGTTCAGTCTGTGCCAGTGTTTACTTGGCCAGAGCCGCTTACGATGCAAAGCTAGTGCTTGTATGTTGCTGCAGGGCTTTTCACACTGACAGTATGGTGTTGTTCAACCCACTAAGCACTTCTCATGAAAAACTTAGACATATGCATATGCAGATAACAGTTGCGCAAAACTCCCACACATCCATACAACCATGTGGCTTTATTTACAGTTACACCCAGACTTAATGATTTATTGCACTGTAAGACAAAGAGCATTTAACCACTGAGGAGATTTTTTGTACTTGTTTGCTTCAATTTGTGCAATCAAGAGTGAAACAGGCGGTCTCTGGTGTTAATTTAAGGTTTTACAAAGCTGTTTCGACATGATCTCATACTGTGAAACTTTTCTGCTGGATTTTTTCCTGTATGCAGCAGAAAGTAAGACGTCACTGATTCTGTCTGAACTGCGGCTCTTGCAAGGTGACTGCACTCATGTTAAGCACGCCACAAAAAAAGTTAAATGGGATTTGGAGAACAGTGAAGCTCTATAGTGAATCTCAGCTTCATTCCCTCTCAGCCTCTCTACTCCACTCCCATTGTCATTCAACCACTACAACACACTTATACGACAAACATTCACAGACCCCCCCCTCTCTCGCTGAATGGACAATTCAGCAGGCCTTCCATTATATCTGAAAATTATTCTATACGAAATATTAATAGATCACTTTGTTTCCCTAGGAACTGTCAGTGTAAGAATAACCTAATTTGAGGTCATCACTTCCTCAGTGATGAACTCTTCCGAATCCTCCTGACGCAAATGTTCCTGAAGAGCAAATCTGAAGTGTTTGAAGTAATTGAAAAGCAGTAGGCAATTAGTCAGCACAGCTTTTACCTCATTCTGTTCAACACTGTTAAACACAGGCTGCCTGGCTTCATCTAATCTGATAAACAAGCACAGACATGAATATAAACCAATCATAAGAAAGAGCTCTTTTAGGTTGTTACAGGTCCTAATTAAATATTCTACATAAACATACCTATTAGAAAATTATATTTTTTATAAATCTTTTGTATAAAATGCTGAAGCAACAGTAGATTCAGGAACACATTATATTGAATATATTACATATATTATATGAATTAATGAATGAATCATGACACATTATATTATGGTTATTCAAAATTGTATCTATGTGTTTATATGAGTTTTGCTTAATTAAGCAATGAAAATGAAAAGTGTACTCTAAAGCCTTTAAACATACCAAGTCTATCATTCATCCATCAGTGTAAGTATGTCGATGCACCTGCCCTTCACTCCGTTTGTATGACTGAGATTAAAGCAGTTTACTCAGCGCAGCACAAACACACTGGAATCGATATCATAATGAGCACAGCAGGCTTTTCACTCGCTCCCCAACAAGAGCACCTTTCTTGTCCCGGAGCACAAATCACTAAGAGCCCAGTGGATCAATGTGCCCTCCCTTCTAATGAATGTGCAGTAAACATGATTAATATCATTAGACTCACTGTTTATCCCTCTGTTTATCTCCTCATATTTCCTGCTCTCTCCATCTTCTAACCTCCTTTACTCTTTGCCCCCTTCTCTCATTTCCTCCCTCTCACTTTTCTGTCTCGTCTCCTTCGATCCGTCCTCTCATCTGCAGGTGAGACCTTCTCAGAGAACTACAGTCTCACAGAGCGGTGCAGGCCCTGCACTGAGTGTACTGGCCTGATGCGGATGGAGACTCCCTGCACTGACTCCAATGACGCCATCTGTGTCTGCAACTACAACTATTTCTTTGACAGATTGTCAAGCCAATGCAAGCCATGTACGGTGTGTCCGGCAGGCCAGGGTGTGTATGCGCACTGCGAACATGATCATGACACCGTGTGCGAGGAGTGTGTGGACGATACCTTCTCTGACCGTGAAAGCTCCCTCGACCCTTGCCTGCCCTGCACCATCTGTGATGAGGAAACTGAGCAGCAGCTGGCTCTGTGCACACCAACCAGTGACTCTATCTGTCATAGTAAGTCTGCCACACACTCAGGTCGCTTTCACACCTTTTAGTTCAGGCAACTTGGTCAATTTCATGTCCAAACAGACTTATTTCCAAACAAACCAAGAGATATAAACATGAACTCATCTGACACAGGCCATGTTTAGGTAACTGATATTGTGCATCATCAGCATCAGACACACTGGGGAAATTTATGTTAGATATGAAATGATTAGTTAATAGACAGAAACTAAGGGCATAGGAAATTGTAACTGTGACATTTTCTGGACCAAAGAATTCATCGATTAATTGCGAAAATAATAATTTATTGCAACCAGTAAAGTTATTTCTGGTGACTAACAGGAAGCCATGCTGCACTCTACTGCAAATTATGGGTTTATCTATTTTCTCTGGTGGTCACAAAGTGCTCAGGAAGGAATAGCTGGTTATTAGTATCATTATTTTAGACTGCAACTGAATCTCATCTGTGATAAATAATGACAGCCAGTCAGAAACAGGACAAAACAAAGCCTCTTGTACTCTTGTACAGTTTTCATGTAATATATTAGTGATAGATAGTTTTAAGTGTGGCAACTGTGTCTGTATTTTAATGAGGGAATCCCAACATAAAGTAGAAACGTACAAGCATTGCACACCTCAGTGGTTATTTCTTTTTATTTTCTAAATTATCAGGTTACCAAGTGATCTTATATAACTATAGATTGGTTCCTTTGCAGTTCCCACAGTCAGCACATGGATAAAAGTAGTTTACTTTGGTCATTTTCAGACGCGCATTGTTTGGTCCAGCGTTTGTTGTTAAAAAACAGATTAGGTGTGAAAGGAAGAGAACAAGAACTGACCACATTCTGCATACTGGTTGCCAGGAATTTGAAAGCTGTGTTGGAGCCATCATATATGTCTCAATCACAGCCAGAGGTCCCTGCTGGTGAGGTTTTCAAATGGCAGAAAGTTGAAAGGTTTAGCCTTAAAAGGTCAAAGACTACTGCGGGGTCAACACTGAGACAATTAATAATCTGCTCTCCCACAAAGCAGAAGGCAACATGCAAAGAGCAAAGTCGAGCTCCTTGTATCCAAGAGTTGAGGCAGCTTTTAACCAAAGGAAGCTGTAAATTCTCTTGTGCCGGACGAGGCGTGAAATCAACATCATCAGGGGGCAACAAGGCTGAAATCTGGGAGGTAAAATTTCTTAGGTGGTATTGCTCCCAGTTTCCTTAATAAAAAAACTGCTGTTTTTCTGTAAAACAACTTTCAGATTAGTGATGACTTTAAAGAAAGCCTCTACATCTTCAGTCTGATTTCTGAAGAAGTTTGTGGTTATTGTCCATAAGGGTTTTTATGCAAAAGACACACTTAGGCTGTGGAGTGATTAAATGCTTCTAAGAAAGCACTTCATAGCAGGAGCCCTTGCTAATGGAAGGCCTTTAATCGATCTTCTGTCTACATTATCAGTTTTAAATGAACATTTTAATGACAGCTTTTGATATGAATGTTGGGATTTAGACTTGAGCAGCAATAGTCTCTTCAGAATGCTGACTTGTTTGGGATTTCATTGCCTCAGACGCTGTCAGTGTATTTGAATCTACCAAGTTAATAATGAACCTCAAAAATCTGTCAACACCTTGTTGTAGTACAGTGGATGTGGTCTCACCACATGGAAGGTGTAAATTCCTCTTTTAATAGACTGTAATAGCACTGACAGGCAGTGGAGAAATGGACATGGGAAAGATAAGAGCAGGAAATGTAAAAAAAAAAAAAAAGTCTAATAGCAAAGGCAATACTTTGGTTAATGAACAAACTAATAACATTCCCATCAGCCTCAGCGGAACTTTGTTATTTTTGTCAGTTAGCCAGTGTTAGTATGCTAGCACATTCAAAGATGGAGAACATGGTAACTGCTACATCAGCATGTTAGCATTGTCACTGTGTGTATATTAGCATTCTGATGTTTGGATTCAGCTCATAGCACTGCTGCAAATTAATGTATTATTTCAATCAACCATTACATAATGGATAACAAAATAAAAAATACAGCTATCACAATGCACCAGTTCATTCTTAATTTGTGCTAAATGCCTTTACATAGTTATAGTATGTGCCAAAGGCAAGCAAGCATTTCACAGCATGCGCTGTATTATATTATCCAACGATGATTTTACTGGAGATAACAAACCCTGCTTTTTGCACTTTTTAAATACATGTACAACCTACAGTAAGTAACAAATTTAAATTTAACACATTTGCAAGAGAAGACTTCTGTCATCCTAAGTTGGTAGTGGATCCCGGTTTCATTAAGTATCTCTTAGCAATCAAGAAAAACTGTTACATCACACGTGTCTCTCTGTTTGGGGGAAACACAACGGCCACATGTCATTTTGGCAGTCACAACCTATTACGTGTTTTGGACTGGAAAGATAATGCAAAACAACCAAACAAAAAAAACTGTTATACTAGTTATCATCTTCCTCTCCACTCTAGAGCATGACCTATTGCGCCAGACAATGTCCACGTCTGTACCAGTTAAAGCTAAGATGAAAGGCCTTACACTGTAAGGTGCGATGTCCATTCAGAGGGACCCATGAGGCCATAACTTGACAGGACTGACAGCTATCAAAACAAACTCCACCCTATGCCCCTACAACGCCCACAATATCTACTGTATTCTAGACAAATCTGATATACAGTAGGCCACAATACAGCCTTTTGCTGCCCATTTAGCGGCCACCCATGCTGCTGGTCTCACCTTTGACCCGCCTTGTCCTGAGCAATAGTTATGTAGCAGCAATGACGGTAGCAACTGGAGATGGCACGATAAGTGACCTTGTGGGACGTCCGTTTGAAAGGAAAGCCCTGTCATGTAGCACCAGTGGGCCTGTGGGCAATGGTTGTAGTCACGTGGTGGTGATGATGTTTCCAGGCTCTCCATGGTGGTCTGTGATGACTGTGCATACAGATATGTTTTCTGCAGCAAACAGGAAGCTGCCTTCCTGCAATTCTCATTCTTATCCTCATTTTTTATGTGAGGAAAATATTTTTTTAAATTTCTAACCTGCTGTCTTTCTCTCTTTTCTGCCCGTGGTAAAAGATATGTGATTGGGGTATTTTCAAATCCCCAGTTTATATCCAACTGTCACCAAGTGTCAATTACGTGATACAATGACAGAGGCAGAAAGAGAGAGAAAGAAACAGAGATGATAACAGACAGAGAGCGCTGCAGCATATGTGCTGTGCTGGTATTCTGTGCTGAGAGGTCGATATGAGTCCTGGGATTTCTTCAGCTCATGCTCAGGTTTCGCTGAATGACCTCTATGAGCACCCACACTCGACTGCAGGACACACACACACACACACACACACACACACACACACACAAGCTTAGACCTCTCCCACTTCAGACACACAAACACTCTTTATGAGCATCCAAAATCAATATAGCTAATAGCAGGCTAACCTGCCACATGTACGCTCTTCCCCCTGCCAAGTTTAACTTTTACATTTTTCATTAAACTCCGGACACCGCACATGTGGGAACCTCTTGATCTGAAATTGAAAACACCTCCTCCATCTTTTATTTAAAGTCTCTGTCCGAGCTTTTCCAAATGGTGCTGTTCATCCTCAAGTTGAGATGATTTTCATTTAGCGTGAAGTGCGAGCGTCCTCTTGAGTGTTTGCCCTCAAGAAACAAAGAGAGGGAAAGATTATAAAAACAGATAAAGGCAGACTTCCTTGCTCTTTATTACCCTGCTCATGACTCTCTTTCCTCCCCCCTCCTCTCATCATTTGCTTTCTCTATCTCTTCCCACAGTGGCCCTCAAGTGACTAGGCTAGCGGAGTGGTGGAAGGTGGCCAGTGTGCATTCAGTGCCTTCACCGCTGCAGTATAATTACTCCTGCTAATCAGAGCACTTTACAGCAGCTTCTCTGTTCATCTGCACCCCCTCCTCACTCTCCCCTAACACTCTGCTTCTCTGTCTGCCCTCCCCTCCGCTGTCCCTATTAACCCTCCCTAACAGAAGACAGAGCGCTCACTTGAATAATTTGCAGTACGTGTGTGTTTGATGGATGTGTGCGCATCAGGCGACAAACACAGAGGAAGATTGAGATAGAGGCTGAGCTGGGACAGAGGGAGAGTGTTTGGCGGCTGATAAAGAGGTCATTGTACATGTGCTGTGCCTGATAGTTGCTCATCTCTACCCTACATTGGTAGCAGCCAAGACATCAACCTCCACACAAGACCCAGGGGTTAACTTCACCATAAAGACCTCAATGGCTCATAAAAATTAAATCTTTTTTTCTCGCCTTTTCGTCCACACCCCGATAATAAACACATCTCCCTGCACACACAGCCCCACGCTCATAAAATCCTGGGCTAGTTTTATTTGTTTCATGAGCATTTTAAAACCACTGAAGCCAAAATGAAATTGTTAAGCTCCACTGCTTCCTTTAAGCTCCCATTCGGTTCCAGCTGAGATATGCAGCCTCTGGAGCACCAGGTTTATCCTTTTGTCTACAGCCAACCGTGTTTTTTCTGCATCAGCCTTGAGAAACAGAGAGAAAGAGGGGGAGTTATACTTAAGATAAAGATGTAGTATGCTGCACTTAACTGTAGCCACTCTTTGTGTTATGTGCAGCAGACTCCCAGGAGAGCTGTCATCTTGACTCTTGAGAAAGACAATTTACACCAAGTCCTGAACATGTGTAGTCTTGAGGATGCATGTATCTGCATGGAGAGAACATTCATTGCACCAAAGAAAGACACTTTCAGTAGTGAAGGATGACTGTTAGCCCAGTGTGATAAAGGAAAAGCTATAAAGACTGTAGCTTCTTTGAGAAACTGTATATAAGGCCAGACTGTCTGCACACTTTCACTCACTTTCACACCTTCCATTCACAATTTATTCTATTTGCGAGCTCTTGTTGCATTTCTAATACCATTAGCCAGCCCTGCATTAGCTGGATGATGTATGGCGGAGCTGAGGAAACCTGACTACATCCCAGGAAAGGTCAACAAATGCATGTAATACAGACACCCATGTTCCACTCCTCTGAGCGCTCCCTCCTTTTAGACGATCCGAATCAATAGCACTGCTTTAAATAGGCCTCTGCATTATTTCTGTGTTTCTAAGTATGGCACGCACATGTGCTGGATTTTTCTCTCTGTGAAAGATATTTTCTACCATTTCAGTAAGCCAATCCCCCCCACGGGAGGCAGGAATGCCCCGTCATCACCACGCAAACAGACAGACCAATGGAGATTCTCAACAACTAATAGAATTTCTTTTTTATATGTCCACATGAGTTGCCCATCAAGGTCCCATCGGACTATTAGAGCAAGTAATTGTGTCTGAATTATGCAACAAATCAATGTGGAGAAACCTGACTATCTGCCATGTCAGTGAAAAGAGAATACATGTGTAGACATCCTTTGACCGTGATGGTCCACTGAATTTCTGTTTTTCTTCTAGACTATCATCTGACCACAGCACTGCTCACACCAATCGGTTAATCAATTTCCCCCTGTAAAAGTATTTGTTTAATTTTTGGGAGAATTGCAGTTGTTCAGCTAAACAGTTACATGACGATGGGACACAAAATCTGTGTGTGTTGTAGTAGGTGAATATCATCATTTGCAAAATGAGGTGGCAGCTTCTTGATTGTAATTATAGTAACTTTATTTATCCACATATATTTTTTTAGATATCTGTCTAAGATATTTAGGTTGCCACCCAAATAAAGTGGAGGTTAATGAAAATTGTGGTGCTAAAAGCAATAAAAAATTAAATTTAACAGCAACACATCTTTGCAAAAACCAAATGTCTCTATTTCTCCTTAATCCGCAGAACAAACAGAATATTTCTTCTGGTCAAAATATGTAATCTGTGACAGATAGTGACGTCTGTGGATTATTAAGAGTAACCTTGACATGGTTTCTGGAAAGACACACAACTGTTGAATTGTTGATTTATTATGCTATGCCATACTCTAGAGGTGGACATGTCAAACCCTGTACAAATTAAAGGAAAAGTGTCTGCATTGCTAGGATTGATGCTAGTGGAGTTTGTTATTTGAGTTACAATGCATGGCAACCAGTTATAAAGTAGGACGTCCCTTAAAGTGTTTGGGATAGGGTGTCTCAGTCTATGGCCTTGAAGGAAGCCTCGGGGGTCTCTACAGGGTTAATCCTGTGCGAGCCAGTGTGAAGCTAATGAGGAGCTGCCCGAGGTTCTGCTGGGAATTACAGGCTGAGATCTGAACCAGGCTGCACATTCTTCATCCCCACCAGGCTGCTGAGCTCAGAGGAGTTTTGGTTTAGGCTGGACAGGCCCTCTCCTCGGCCTACTGTACCGTACCCTGAGGGAGGGAATAATCCGCAGACTACTCTCTGAGCTTTTCTACCATCTGACAGAATCACTGCAGTGTTACTAACAGTGCTTTTCAAAACAGAACCTTAACATGACAGGACTGAAGAAGAGATTTGATGGATAAACTGTGTTTTCAGTCATGCCCATCAGAGTGGGCATGGTGCTGCTGCAACAGGGGGAATTACACTGAATCATTAATGGAGCTCACAAAGAAAGAGGAAATAGGACAAATTATGAAAATTACTCTTTTTCCAGCCGTAGCTATGATAGAAACCAGACACATCCAGTAGCAAAGAGCCTTCCTGCCACTCTGGCCTCAGCAAAGGCTACACTCAAATTGACGACCTCCCTAAAGCCCCGGACTTTATTTTACATGGATCCATATGGCCTTAATGTCATGCAATGCGCAGAGATCACATAGATTGGGGAGGGTTGAGAAAAGACCCGATGTGCACGGCCCAGGCCTGGTCTGGGGTGGGCTGGTGGGTGACAGATATTTGCCTCCCGCATCGAGGAACATTCCTTTTATTTTTGCACAAAGCAACTCAGCCAGAACCCATCTGTCTATCAGAAACAGCTGCCGCATGTGTGCAGTGTATCAGACATCTGGTTGGGGACTTGGTAACTATACCCCAGCAAACAAGCTCTCAGAGATATGAATGTCTCGTTGTAAGGGTTTCTTTTTAGCCATGCAAGTGGCATGGCTCTTTGGATGGCAATGTTGGTCTGTTGGTCTAACACTTTGTTCCAGACTGAAAGATCTCAACAACAACTGATTTCACTTGCAACAGAGTATTTCCACACTGTGGTATTGCTACTTTTTCTTAAGTAAAAACACTGAGAGCTCAACCCCCTCTCCCTCAGTTTTATCTCAGCTGTGTTTCTTTTCTCACAGATTCTCCTTTTTTTCCCCATTCATCTCCCATACAGATCCTCTCCTCCCAACATATTTTGCTTCAACCTCCGAAATGGGTCTATCTCCACCCTCCTTCACCAATTACTTCCTCCCTGATGGCTCAGAAAGCCCGCTGCCAGTAGGAGAGACAACCACGTCCAGCGCCGGCTCTCCTCGCTTCCTCGGCCACGGGCTCAACGAAAACCTTATCCCTATTTACTGCTCGATCCTGGCAGCTGTGGTGGTGGGCCTCGTGGCCTACATTGTTTTTAAGAGGTCAGTTAGTAGAAAAGAACAAGATGAAAAGCTGTTTTGTGGTTAAAAACATTAGCACAATTGGGTTTTCCACCTCAGCCACAATATAATCTAGGACAAAGAGGGTAAACAGTAATGGAGATGGTGGTCTGCTGGGTGGAGTGACAGATGTTGCCCGGGGGCAAAAGAATGGCAGTGAGGTGTCTGGGGAAATATTCAGGTCTGTCATGGTCAACAAGGTTTTGACCCAGTTCTAGAGAATCACTCAAATGTGCCACAATGAGTTTTTCTAAAAGAAAATTTACGCATTGCAGAGGTCACATACACAAATACGTAATGCTAGGATACACAGCCACACATGCAAGCACTCATAGAGACAGATACAAGCCCAGGCTATAACACATTTGAAGCACGTAAACAAGCTGATTAGAGGCATTGGTTGCCTGCAAAGTGCCGACCAGGGGAAATTCGAGTGCCAGATTTATCAGCAGTCACGCACACATCTGGCTAGTATTCCTCATGTACATATCATCATGCTTAAACAGACTGCAAATTATGTTAATTTAAAATACCAAAATCTCAATGGGTCCTTGTTTTCAGGTAGAGGTAGGCAAAGGCTGGTTAGTACGCCATGCAGACAGACACGCAGAACCTTATAAGTTAGAAAAAGCATAAAAAATAAGCATGATGATTTAGTTTAGAATAGTGGTTGTTGGCCCGTGGTTGTTCATTTTTTTGCCACCACTACACAACAGTGCCTCTCAGTATCTGACAACAATCATTTAAAATATAGCTACTGTGAAATTGAAATGTCAAAAACTCAGATAGGATCACATA
Organism: Lepomis gibbosus; assembly: GCA_029875015.1. Taxonomy (NCBI): domain Eukaryota; kingdom Metazoa; phylum Chordata; class Actinopteri; order Centrarchiformes; family Centrarchidae; genus Lepomis; species Lepomis gibbosus. The sequence continues at coordinate 15,000 of JAPMOB010245390.1, forward strand.
GCTGTATTATATTGAACGGATGGTTGTCTTCCTCTGACATGCCACATCTCCACAGGTGGAATAGCTGCAAGCAGAACAAGCAGGCAGCTAATAACCGTGCGGCTACGAACAACCAGATGGTGACGCCGGAGGGAGAGAAGCTGCACAGCGACAGCGGCATCTCGGTGGACAGTCAGAGTCTGCAGGAGCAGCAGCAGCAGCAGCAGCAGCAACAGCAGCAGCAGCAGGCCCAGGCTGAAGTCCAGACCCAGCCCTCACACTCACACACACAGGAACAGATAGGTAAGCCTAGAACTCACTCTTTACTTTTAGGATGAACAGAAGCATGTGAATATTTTCATGATGGATCCAGGACATTGATTTGGGCCGGGAAACAATCCAATACATTTTCAGTGTATCAGGTTTTAGTGGAATTGCATCGTGATTTTAATAATTCAAAGAAAGAATACATTTTTTATTTTAGATGTTTGAAGATTTTTATATGATGTAATAAAAATAATTTTACATGTATTTCCTTTACACATTTGCCATATTGTGTCTACTTTGTTAGGTACACTTGTTCAGTGTAATGCAACCCAATATTAATGTTCTACCATAAAGACTACTTTTATGATGCCTATAATGGTTTTTAAAGTTTTTTTAAACTAACATAGAGGTGTTATAAATATATATTCTTTAGCTTAGATGTCACGTAGTGGTGCTGTACTGGACTGTTGTAATGAGAGGTGTTTCTAATATTCTGCCCCCTTCATGTATGTAAATGGAAAGGAATAAAAAATTACCTCTCAGTATAAAGTTATCCAGTACAACAAAACCTTTAACTATCTCAATAAGACCTCAAAGATTTAACTACATTACATATACATTTCAGACAATTTCACCAAAATTATGAACTTCTTAAAGATGGTTGTTATGACAGGACATTTTGGATTAGATACACAGGCGTACCTAATAAAGTGGCTAATGCATGTATATTTATTCAGGGGGTGGGGGGTGGGGGGAATATTGTCAGATTCAGTTGTATAGCCCAGTCCTAGCATCAATTGATTAAACTCTAAGGTGTGTCAACATATTTGCATCTAATATCTGTAAAATATAAATACATTTGAAATGTGATAACTTGCCCTACAACTTTATAGTCATCACAGAAACTCTAAATTAACATAAGCTCATCCAAGGCTGCATGGTGCACATTTCTCTTTCACACCGTGGTAGTCTCGTTGCCAAAGAATGTCATTATTCATTACATCAAGATACATGTGTGTTGGTTTTCCAGCATTGTGTAATTCTTTTCCTTAGAGCAAAGCCACATGTCTGGGCACTGAGATCAGAAACAATATATTACCTATGAACAGAAGTAACACCTAGCTGCCAAGAGCAGATAGGTGAGGCCAAATCTTATACACACTTGACATGCAGGCTGGAGGAATGTAGACATTATGAATGTGAGGCCCTGCAGTAATATGAACATACTGGACATTAGGCAAATTTTTCTTGAATTCTTTGCATTGGTTTTGCTGTACGCCTTCAAATCATAAATTTTGAAATATTCCATCAAGATGAGGCTAAAATATTCAGCGCTGACAGACATTTGACACAGTTTCTATCTTAGTGTACAGTACATATAAGAATTGTAATGTATAAGGAAAGTATGTAACTGCATATGTTTCTATATTTGCCTTTACTACTCTTACTACTCCTCTATATCTATATTTGTCTCTGTTTGACTCATGAAGTATTTAGGTTGTATGTCTGTAGGACAGACTTTGTCACGTGCAAGCCAAACACAATCCAAACAGTTATGTGAGATTAACTCAGTAGATCATGTCTGGTTTGGAGGGATAAAATCAACATAATGCAAATTACCACTTCATTCAGTACAGTACACTGAGAGAGAGAAATAGTGTTTAGTTTTATTCCTGTAATTGCTGCTAGAAATATGTAGTTTGGACAATTTTCCAATCTCATGACATTAATGATATATTTAGAGGATACGTTAGCTTTTTAAAATGCATTTCTTATTGTCAACCAATGCCATAAAAAGACCAAAACCTAGAATGTGTTCTTCTCTTAGCTGCAAGGCCACTGGTTCCTACTGAATGTAAAACTTTCAAAATAGGTCGCAAATACATGGTTTCATTTTTTTTAAAGGCTAGGTTTAAAAAAAAACAGCTGGGCTCTGCAGTTTTTAGCAAACACTACTGAAAGCGGAACAAATATTGCATTTGTTAATACTCATTTGGTGCACTAGTAAGTATTTATGTTGGCAAGGCTGTTTATGTGTGATTGACTCAAAAACATTGTTTTGAATAGTTTTTGGCCACAATGGAGGTCTATTGCACAGAGAGATAATCTATATCTGCACAGACAACAATTTATTGTTTTGTTCTTTCTTTTTATATTTTAAAACATCATTTCATACATTTCACCAACATCATCCTTAAAACTGCAGCTACTTCAACAAAAAAATAGTTATTTGAATATTAAATAGATCGATTAGCCTCCATCCAAATGTGCCAGTGGTGGTCTTAAAAACCCACCTGCTCCCTTTAAACCTTTTAGTAATCAATTTGTGTGATGAGGGAATTTCAGACACTGTCCTACAGTGGGGACCAACACAAAAAAATAGGCTAGGTGCATAGTGGGGAATCTGCACAGAGTGGCTGCAAAAAGATGATAACCTTTAAGCAGCTTGGATAATAAAAGCAAGTGCTGCAGGAATAAGATGGAACCTCTGTAGAACAGTCTGCTTTCCGTTAATACTCCACTAGCACTTACATTGAAGAGATTTAATAGAGCGATTTCTCACTTGATCTATACACATGAACCAGAGAGGCTTTTTACCTGAAGAAAAAGTCTCAAGTTCAGTCATGATCTTGTTATTCATTCATGCTTCCCTTCATGGCTTTTTCTTTAAGGATCTTGTGTTCCCTTCATAGTAGTATTGTGAATTATAGGGAAGCCTAAAAAATGGTCATGCAGCAATAACAATGTGCTAACAAGCCATACAGCAGATAAATCCTCCCTTGAACAATCCCCACCACTGTGTCTGTTCTGGGATACCCATTACATTCTAATGAGGCTTGGGAAAAGCTTATTTTGTTTTTGTGTTTTGTTTGAGCCCCCCTGTCCATTCTTCCACTTGACAAATGCAAAGCTTGCTGCATGTCGAAGAAAAGAAGGAATTTCTTTTGGAGAAACTGCTTGGGATTGGTTCATTGAGAAGATGACTGCACCGTTAACCCTGTAGCCTCTTTAACTAATTGGCTCATTAGCAGGTGTTACAAGACGGGATCCAGGCCTGTTCTCACTGCCTTTCAAAATGTGATCCTGCATCAGCGTTTAGCATGTGCTAATTGGCATTAGCACTGTCTGCGGGTGCGGAAGCTATTAAAAAGGCAGCAAATGCTCTTGTGCTGGGGGTCGTTGGTTCTTCCACAACCAACTGGGTCTGTTAAAATACGTGAGAGGGTGAGAATATGCACAGTAAATGCATGAAAATCACAGGGGGTTTCCTGTTTCCAATGAACCATTTTTTACTAGTGGCTAAAATAATGGAAACACCTTCAGTCAAAACAATTCAAATAAGCCTTAAAAAGAGAATGAGAGCAATGAAAATGTCATGAAACATCAAAATGAAACATGTTTTGACTGACAACATTCAGAGAGGGTATTCCCTGCATGAGTCACACTGGTGAGGGGTGAGAGCTCCTACATGAATTGTGCTCAGCCTCATCTCCATTAAAAAGAATCATCTTTCTGTGCAGCTCCCCTCCCTGCCCCCCACAACCTCTTCGGCTGCCTCCCTCCCCCTCTGAATAGTGCATACTGAATGTGTTTAAAAATTAAACAAAACTCTAAGTCCTCACTCACAGGGCCAAACTGAGCATGCCTGTCCTGTGTTTGACCTCACAGTCTATACAAAATGGAGTGAAGGCAAAAAAGCAGGCATACAGTCGTGAAGATTAGTAACACAGATTGTTATTCATGAGAATAAAGAGTAATATCAGAAGTTTGGTTTTACTCTGATAGCCACAGGGAAATAATAATAAAAAATAAGACTTGGGGCATTTATTATAGCACTACAATCACATGCCATTGAGGGGTTGCAGTTTGGTGTTGTTGACTGTTTGTTATTCTGGACAAGAGCCTGAGGGAGCTCAACAGTATGTCCCTATGTGTGTGACATCCTGCAGCAAGTTACAGTAAAAATGTAGCTGTGACATTAAGAAAATACTAATTTAATTTCAGTAAACGAGGATAGATGATTCATAATTCATTGTTTATTTTGACAAAACTCCTCTGTGTGGAAGTATCACACACGCAGCAGGCTTCATCCCCATCACTGTTGGATGCCAACACCATTAGACTGGCAAGATCAGTTTGTTCATTTAGAAGTGATGGAAGTCCTTCCAGGAACTGTGGAGTCAAAAGTAGCGATGTCCAAACCAAATTCCTGATCCTTTAAAATCTGACAAAACCAAGTCTGATCAAATATTTATTTTTAGTTTATTTTTGTACATTGTTATTCCTTACATGACACAGATACACAGTGCGCACTGCATCAAATGTATCCTTTGATCATTTTGTTTAATATTTTGTATACTATTCTTTTGCTTTCACTATGTGTGTACACAGCTGTGCAGAGAGCTGAACACACAAAGTTGGCCATGTAAATCTTTTGTGGAAGCAGATTTCAGCAAAACTATGACACAGATTTGAAGGGGCTATATGTAAGTTTTTCAATAAAATTAATCAAATTTTCATTGCCTTATTGTTAATGGGCTCAAAACTCACTTGTAAATGAAGCAC
>JAPMOB010245391.1:0-15545 GCA_029875015.1 Lepomis gibbosus
GTTCATTACATTTTACTTCATAATTGCAACCGCATGTGTTGTATTCATTGTTGCAAAACTTGTTCTGTATATAGTTCGTTGTTGTTATCGTGATTAAAAACCATTGATCTGAAGCTCAATGGTGATGCTGTCATGTAAAGTTTTCTAATCAGCATTAAATATAACAATTTCTGATCAACCCATGTAAATTGCATGCTTACAATAACATACCGTTAAAGCCCCACCCATTTCAAGACAATTCGACCCACTTCCTGGTTAAACCCCGCCCACTTCCTGGCTAGGCTCCGAGTACGGATACAGACACAGATAATTCATATGGTTAACAGATACAGATACAGATAATGCTGTACTCGCTCATCCCTAATAAATATATATATATATATATGTGTGTGTGTGTGTGTGTGTATATATACATACATGTAATTGTACATTGAACATACATTTGTATTTTCAAAAAACAGTGCATTTCCTGGAAATGATCAGATCATCATCATGGCACTTTTCACCAGACAGTAAACAGAGCTACTGAGAGGATAAAGAGATGTAATCATGATGCCACATGCAGATAGATTTTTCCTCTGTTCTGATGTACAAGCCTTGGAGTTGGGGGTTGCTACAGAAACCTTAACCAAGTGTTTCAAAATGAAACATTAACCATATTGTAGTGCCTTGGGGAGATATTGTAAAAATAATTTAAGTAAAAAAAAAAAGAAAAGAATCAACACTGGCATCAATGTTTAAAAACATTGGCATTGAATGTTATTCATTGTTTTGTAGAATTGCAATTCAATTTTCCTCTTTATAAAGTGGAATTCTTAGTACTATCAAAGTAAGGTAAATGCTCTGCTCAAGAAACAGAGCAAGTAAAAGGAAATAACAGACCAGTGCTGGAAAAATCGTTCTAACTTTTATTCAGTCACATTTACAAAACAGACTTGTTTTATGAACCTTCAGAATGGTTTTGCTTATATGTGTGGTTAAAACCCTGTGCTATTGGTTTTCTGTAGAAACAAAGAGGTAAATACCCAGATAAAGGCTGCACTGAAAAGTCACTGGCTATCTGTTAATGGATTTGTCTCTCACTTGTTGTTGGCCCACTTGTGTGATAGTTAGCAGGATATCTCAGAAAGTACAGAGATGTTGTAGAAAGTTAGATAATGGGTCATGGAGAAGAGATTTGGTACAGACAGACTCCCCATATGGCTATTTATAAAGCAATTTGAATTTGGCTCAAATCTCCTAAACCACGAGGGATTAAAGTCAGTGCTTGAAGTTGGCCGGTATGCACCAGTACGCAATACTGGCACTCCCGTTCTCACCTGCTTGCGAATCTCTGCCGGTAGAGACATAAGAGAAATATCAGGGAGAAGTCTGATACATTTAATGCATCCATGTGCATAAAGTAGCTTGTCAATGTCACTTTTCGTAAACTGACCAATCACAGCCTGGCAGGGGCGGAACATTAAAATAAGTTGACACCCATAGGTGTCTTTTACACTGGGGACATATGATCAGAATGTTCCCATCACTTTTTTGTTTTTATTTTATTTTTTATTTACACAATAAGAAAACATGCAATGCAATCTAAATATAGAAGAAACAAATGTGCATTGTCCCAAAAAAGGTAACTTAAGCTAAAAAAAAGAAGCTTACTGCATGATTGCTGCATTCCATTCCTCTATATTTTCATATTTTGTCACCTGCCATCTGAATTTTTTGTCCCTTCATATAGACATTTCAACAACAAATCAGTGCATAAAATGTCTCCAGAGTTCAGTAATTAAAAAGTTTAATGCTCAAAGCGAATGCTGAGCACTGGCATCTATTTATTTTCCACTTCAAGCACTGATTAAAACCTATGTCTATGTCCATCCAAGACAGCTGAGAAGAAGTGCATTCTTAGGATTGACCTGTATGTTCCATACTGCTTCCACCATGGTCTTATTTTCCTGTTGTTTGTTTATGTTTTGTTATTTTCACATATCATGTGTCACTAATCTGATTGTGCCTGTTTATCTTATTTTTCATACCCCTTTATTCTTGTGTGTTCCTACCTTTGAAGATCATGTCTTCCTCCTGCCAGGCCATGGTTAATAAAAATTGTTTTTAATTAACTTGCTTGGTTAAATAGAGGTTAAATAAAATAAAAAGCACACTGAGAGCCTTTTCACAATCAAAGTGCGCTAATGTCAGAAGATGATTTTTATAGTGTTCCCACCCTTATTTTGTTTCCATTCATGACAATGAACACTGTGTTGCTTTTTTGCTTTCGTTGGCGCGGTTCAGCATGGGGAGCAGTACAATATCTTTAACAGCAGCATCATATTCTGCGAAGGGGTACTGACTTTTCCATTCAGGATGCCATTTCAGTCACATTTCTTTGAGTCACCTCGCAATACTTGGACAGTGGAGGCTCTTTCTATTTAAAGAGTAAGGACAAACGCATAATATTATATTACAATATTAATAATAATATTAAAATAATATTAGTATAGTAACATTATATAATGTAGGATAATCAATTAAATAAATAGTCAGAAGTATAATAGTCCCCCCCTTTTGTTTTCTCTGTTGCTTGCAACAGCCACTTCTGCTTCTTGTTAAGATACCAGGTCGGCTTCTCTGTATGTGCGCTCCTCTTGCCAACTACAATGACAACATCACAGCTAACGAAATGCAGTCCATTGACCCAGCACAACACAGACTCCAACGCAAACTCCATGCAAGGATAAAAAACATCAATAAAGTATTAAGTGCTGATGCCCTTCAGGCCAAACATGAATTCGATCAACTTCGGGTGAAAACATGGTGAACATCAGAAAGGCTTGAATCACGGAGAGACCTCCGCTTTGTTTTAAAACTGACAAAAAGTAATAACGTTCAATTTAGATTCATTATCGTTTTACTGATACAGGTACACAGCTTCTTCACCTGTCTCAGTCGCTGTAACCTAGATGACCCACATAATATACAATAATACAACATAACAGCACAGGAAAACACCATAGTGGAAGCCCCATTCACAACATCTAAGTTATAATATTCTAGCTCACTAAGCAATTCATTATCATCCAATACATTTAGTTGTGCTTACATTGCTGAGCCTTCAGTGAAACTGAAAGATATCAAAAATAGTTACTGAAAAGCAGCAGGTGTAACTTTATCATGTAACGAGCATGGATTACTTCAACCTCAAGCTGATAAAATATGACTGTAACGTTGCAATCTCAGCTAGCGGCCACTGAAAACTACATATTGCCTCTTTAACTAAAGCATGACTCATGATAATTTAACGCACAATGTGGCTTGAATTCAATCAGTTCACAATTGTAAAAAATAGCTTCATATTTCTATGAGAATAGACCCAATGGTATTTGACATATTTACACAGTGGGTGGATCATGAGTTGTTGTTTTTGTGTTGAAAGAGTGTAGCACAGTAGAGACGCTGCAGAAAAACCAAAATCATCTGCTTAAGCCACAGACAATTAAAAAGCAAATAAATAAATAAAAACGGGACATCCTTATATTTTGAATGCTAATTCCAACATAGAATTGGGGAGAATGTGTCCGTCCATTTCTGTAACTTTCCTAAAGAAATCAGACACTCGCACCTACCTTTATGCCATTAATGGCTCTCATTTTCTTATGTTACAAAACTATTGAGTCTCCCTTCTCATTATAACAGCCGGCTTTTCACTCTGCCTTATAGTGTGGCCATTTAGAATTGGCATTAACACTTTAGTTTTGAAATGGTCGAACAACACATCGTACGAACCAGTTCTGTTCAAGCATATACCGACCCACATTCTTGTTAATACAGGATAAGCATTAACTGGAAACAATTTTCTTTGTTCTCTTTGTTTTATAACTTATATGCACTGCTGGTTTTAAGCACGATCATAACTGAAAGTTATTTCTTGACTTTACTGTGCTATACCTAAAAAATGAATGGTATTTGTGCTTATTAGTGTTGGGAGTAACGCGTCACAAAACTAATACAATTACTGTAATCTATTGCTTTTTGTTGTTACACAGTAATATAACGCATTACTAAAAACAAATCAGTAATATGATATCCGTTACAATCTAAGTAATATGAATTACAATGCATTTTAACCCGAAATTAAGTGGTGTTTTTTAAAAATTATTATTTACCAACACCGAGAAACATACTGGCACCAGAAAACGTTATTTCCTGTTGTGGGAATCTGAGGTCAAGACTGTAGGCAGGGTGCAAACTACGGGCTATTACATTTTGGAAGTAACTTGCCCAACGTTGGTGCTCATCTTGGGATGTATTATGTTTACATACTTTATTCATTATGTCAAATAAGTAAGATCCAAAATATAACATTTTTTGCATTATCATAAAAAGTGTTGAGTGGAAAGGACAGATGCCATTAAGCAAGGGAAGGAGATGTGTGCAGGGAAAGGGAGTGCTGTAAAGGAACTGTTCAGTGTTGCAGAATGTCCTTCTCACCCCAGTGAATCACTGACTCCTGAATTTTCCCCCTTACATCTCCCAACACTAACATGCACCACTGACACATGTCATACTTTGGTCACCTGGGAGGGCAAGAGAGAGGAGAACACGGACAAACACGGTCATGGTGATAAACTGGGTTAGTTTTACATGGGAATGCTTGCTTTAAAGGATGGTCATCACAGACTGAAACCCTAGAGAACTTCAGTGAGATCATGCTGTCAGGCTGCAAAGCCCTGACAAGACTATAAGGCCAAAAGACCTAAAGCCATTCAAAAAAAAAGACATGATTTCTATCTGGGTTGACAGTTATTAAGAAATGAAACCCCAACTCGAAAAAGTTTATCATTAAATGGTCATCATTTTTATCCCCCTCAGTTGCTTTCTAGCATCTTGGTGAGACACATAAAAGAACACACAAATACACATAGACACAGCTTGGAACATGTAAAAGGGTTTCCATAACAAACAAGACTAAGGGAGTCGAATTCAGCGTGAAAAAAGCTGAGACCTCTGCCCAGTAACCTTCTCCCCATAATATACTCACAAATAGGACTTGAAATGAACACCAGCCAACCCGCCAAATGGATCCAGAAGAACGCATCACTGCAACTGTCTGAAGTGGTTTTAAGCCCCAACTCTCCCAGTCCTAATCCTCCAATTCCCATGAACGCCATGTTGTGATGTGTATTACAACTTGCCTGCTGTGTCGCTGCCTCTTGGTGGCTGTGTGGACTGTAGTAGAATCACAACTACTGCACAAGATTTCAGTAACCGTGTTTTACAGTTAGCTACTAGCCCAGATTGTGATGACTGCTTCATCTGACGACACGGGTATGGTAGATAAAAAAAAAACTTCTTTCTGCATGTTTAAACTACAAAAAGATGACATCCAATTATCCAATTTCTGTACTGAAAATGTCATTGACCAGCCAGGTAACACAAACACCAATATATTAATACCACTGTAATCCTTAAAGTCCAAAAATTGCATGTTTTTCTGCTACACATATCTGCTATGTAAATCATATGTCCTGTGCTCTTTGAGAAAAAAAAAAGTATTTGTATTGTTGATTTCATTATAATGCTCCCTATTGTTACATTAATCTGTCGGAGTAAAACAGTAACATAATCTTTGTATAATAGTCGCATGGTCACATAATAGATGGTCACACTTGCATATAGCCAAACAGCAGCCTGCGACACAATAAAGGAGCTGCTAACGCCAGTTTGCAGGCCAGTAAGTAATCAAGTTAAATGTACTTAAAATATTAAAAGAAAAAGTACTCAATGCAGAAACATTTGCATTCAAAAGCTACACAGACACTCAACCACATTGTGTCAGTCAATTTCTTTGTGTCTTAAATGAGTTGTTTGAACTGCTGCTCAAGTTATATGTTAGTTTTGTATAGACTATATATCAATGTTATAACATGCATGAAAATACTGTTTTTTAATCAACATGGACAACATGAACATAGTCTCTGTGAAGTCACTCAGCTTTCTAAAGAGCAACTGGAAATATGACGGCTAATTAAAAAATGGGCAAACAGGTGGAGCTTCAGCGGGCCTAATGCAGCCTGGTTGCTGGGGTTAGCCACCTGTAACGGCACCCGCCTGTCACTCAGAGCAACCATGACCTTAATTATGCATAACTTTAAGCCTTTATAGAATTTAAAACGGGTGACATAAAAATCCGCGCCCCATACAGTTGTCATTAAGGAGATAATTAGCTATAGTGACCAAAACCATTTTTGTACCATGCTGTAAATATGTTTATTTCTGCTGTAAAGTTGTGAATTTTAAATTGAGGGGTCTATGGAGAATGACTTGCTTTTGGAGCCAGCCTCAAGTGGCCAGTCAATTAACTGCAGTTGTTGGCACTTCCACATTGGCTTCATTACTAGCCCCCGAGGTTGCTGCATGGCTGTCCACCACGAGCAACCTCTTTCACATTACACACAGTCTTCAATCAAAAATATTTTTTTAGTGCAGCTTTAAGGGATAGCAAATAAAACAATGTTGTGTACAACAGATGAAAATGCTTTATATATCCACATATCTCAGGTCAAAAATAAAACCTGGCCTGAATAAAAAAGGCCTGTTTAGATTGTCCATGACCTGAAAACATTCAATGTTTCACTTCACGTGTTGTGTACTGTGGCAGCTAAAGAGTATAAAGGAGGAGCAGTGAAACAATATTCTGCATCAAAACTGATTGAGAGTGTCAAGTAAACAAGGACAAATGGAACGCATAACACAATGTTTAGCAATGAAGGAAATGAGTCTCACTTCTTTAGTTTCTGTTGCTACAACTGTCAAGCTTCCCAATCTAGCACTGCACATATGCAGTGTATAGTAATAATGGTGGCAGATGTACCACAAAGACTGCTGTAACAGACCCATCTATTTTGTTGGCTAAAATCTATCAATGGCAGATTTTAACTGCTTTTTAATGGTATTATTTTGTTCATAGTTTTATTATAGTTTCAATATAGTTAACATAAAATTCAAGTTTTACGTCACTTTTGCATTTATGCTACTTTTCATATGTAATTATGCATATAGACTAGATGTAAGCTTTTTATGAATTGATGAACCAATAACATGCCTGATAGTGGTAAAAGAATGTAGAATGTGAGCCAGAGCCTTCAGCAATCAAGCTTCTGTGGTTCCAGTTTGAGTTCAGGAGGCAGACAAGTCCTGAACCATCCCTTAGTTATGCTGCTATAAGCCTAGACTGCCAGGGGACTTCCCATGATGCACTGAGCTCTTTTCTCCTCCTTTCTCTCTCCCTCTGTATGCAACCTCATCCCATTAATGCATGTTACTTCCCCTTTCCCGTAGTCTTGTGTTTTCTCTTCTCTCTCCTCTCTCCTCCTAACACTTTCTGCAGGTGTTTCTGGCTCTGGAGCTGTGGAGTCTGGCTCTATGGTTGGGAGTCACCTGCCTAGTGCTTGCTCATGGTGGGAATTGTTGGATTTCTGTAAATAAGATCACAGACTACGGTAGACTTGCTTAATATGAAAAGTACTATGAGACAACTGTTATTGTGAATTGGCGCTATATAAATAAAACTGATTTATATTGAAAGAAGATAATAGGCTATAGGCTGATGTTAAACACATATTTTAAATCTTCTTGGTTTTGTCTTGTTGATTGTTATGTGTTGGATGTATGGTTGTTTTAGCCAATTTAGCCAAGAATTAGTTTTAGGCATATACTTAAAAGTTACCAGAATTAAGCATATCTTCCCCACTTACCTTTTTGCATCACTGTGTAATGATGCATCTATATTTTTAACACAAACAAACACTTACCGGCAAAAAACCCCCAAACTCTTTTGGTCAGGTGATGCTCATATGTGAAAGCTAGATTCCATGCTGGCACAGCATGCACCACAATAATGTCCAGCAATTTTGTGTTTCCTGGCAGGACATCGCTTGTGAACCAATACACCACTCTAAGATGGTGAAACGTTATCTGAAAGGATTCTAAGGAATGTAGCATGCTGAGTCACTCGATAGCCAACCATTTGGGAACCTGATATGTAATCTACACACACACACACAAGAAATTTTAGGTGCATGCCATCTGATTCTAAAAGCCATGAATGTTTTCCTCATACTGGAGTTTTAGCATTGCATTTACCCCTCTGTTCATATGTCTGATCGAAGAAAAGCTGTCCTACAGAGAGTGAAACTGAGATGTCAACCCAATAAAATGTCCTTTCTCGTGCCTCATGTTTTTCCAAATATGCCACGACAAATTTCTTGTTCTTCCCTCCAGTGTAGAAGTCAGTTTAGAGGTCATGACTTGTTTAAGTTGCTTTTCTTTGTTGTGGTTAACTGTGTGGAACTCATCATCCCATGTGTTTGTTGTACAAATGAAACATAATTGGGTTGTTAATACATGGAGGCAGAGGTAAAAGGGACTAATGACTTCACTTTAGTTGTGTATGATTTTGGGCCCTCAGAGAGGAGGTGGTAAATGAGTCTCACTACCATAACTGTAATTACTGCTACTGTCTATTGTATTGTAAGAATATTGTGATGGTGGGCAGCCTAAACTCAGAGTGTGGAGCTGTTGCATGGAATCTGTCATTTTAAATTCTACGACAGTATTCAATCATGGTAACTTTTGTGTTATAACTAGAACACCATGGTTATCAAGTGACATATTCGGGTCAGTCAGGTCTCTTTACCTGTGAGCTATCAGACTTCTTCATGGTTCAATGCACTGGAGAAAATCAAAATTGCATCCTCTTTATCCAGCAGTGTCTATGTAATAAAAACGAAATGACAGCCATTAGTGTTAACATTTCATTTTAGCGCTGTGAATCTTAACATCTTAACTTAGCTAGGAGATTTCATGTACTGTACTGTGTATTATTTCACCTGAAATACACCATAGGCCATCAAGTACGATTGGTGTACTCAGCCCTTCCTCTTGCTCGCTCCCTCTCTCAAACAAACACAATAGCCGCTTTCACACAGAGATCCCAAAATAAACGTGGAAAGATCCCCCAAGATGCCGCATTTGCTGCAACACTTACAAAGCATACATGATAATCCTTCAGAATGTTTTTGTTTTCTGAATTTGACTGTGAGTGTTGCTTATTTTCGTGCCAAGTATGTACTGTCATTGAGGAATACTCCAGAAAGTTTTCAAGGCCTCAACAAATGTTTTGTCAAATTTTAAAATATGGGTATTAGTCCTTGTCTCAATTGAAGGTGAAAAGTAGCATACACTCCAGTTTTTTTGCAGATCATATTTCCATAAAATGTACAGTGCAATATGGTTGTAGATTGCTGACTATGTTTAAGTTTTTCCTACTGTCCAGATGGCTGTTTCCACTAATTTCTGTAAAGCATTAAAATGTCTTTTAAACTTGTGGCTTTATGTTGTTATCTATAAATACATTCTATATGCACGTAACACATTTGAAAATGCCGACTCACCAGTACATTAACGCACCATTAGTCAGCATTATATTTCATTTTGAGCGAAACATTATTATTATTTCTCCCAAGTGTTTTACTGTATCTGTTAAGTGTGTGGGTTTGTGTTTAGGTTCATGGGCTAACCTCACTAAGAGTCTAGCAGCCCAATGACAAATGTCTTTCAGTGGGTGACTGAGCCCGTGATTGAATACATGGACTTGTGCTCCAGGGCTATCAGTAGCACACTTGATTAATGAACATGTGTGGGATATAGAGGGGAGAGGTGAATAGAGAGAGAGCGAGTTGGCGCTGTAGCCACTCTGGTTTTGGTACAGGGGTCTATGTCGCAATGCTTAATGAGTGTGGCGTTGATCTGTGAAGTAAGAGAGAAAACGGGCCATTTAGGGAGAGAAACAGTCAACCTGCTGTGTCTTGTCCATTGTCTGGGATTTAAGTGAGAAAATCAATTTGTCATGACACTTTGCCGATAAAAGTAATTCCCCCGTTCTCTCTCCCTAGCCCTCATCTGATATGCACACTAGACTTAGCATCAAGAAGGGGGTTATTAGAATGATTGGTTGCACACTTAAACACTTAAATACACACCCTGCATTTCCGTATTTGGACAGACTAAGGGCCATATTCACAATTACACACGGGCACACAGATTGCCCAATTTTGCTTTCACATCCAATCCTGTTTAAACACATACAACAATGTGTTGACAAGTTTAGGGTCAGGGGTAACAACCGGAAAGAGAGAGTCTATACACGAGAAAGTAGAATCTGGCAATGTGGATCAACTGTAGCAGCCTATGGCATCATGTGTCATGAAAATGTGCCACATGACACTTGTGTCTCCCCACAGTACTTGAGGGAGTAGAGAATTTATTATCAGGCAAGAGATCCAGTCATGATGGCCAGCCTGACAAAGTTTTCCCCAGGTTCAATCAATCACACATGTCCTCTGTGAAGAGGCACCACCACAAGGGGCCCTCGGAGGCTTTGCCAGCAAATTAGTCACAGCCAAGAGTCATTTCTGCAGCTGCACCAGTACAAAGATGGAATTATGAAGTAAGGGGGAGAGATAGGTGAGAGGTAGGCAAAAAAGTACATGATGGAAGAGTTGAGACAAGAGAATGGGAGAGGAAGAAGGGATGAAAAAGAAGGAAAGTGCAGAGAGTGAGCAGAAAGAAGGGTGACAAAAGGTAAAAGAGGAAGAAAGGTAAACAAACCTTCAGCAACAGAAATAAGGATGAAACGGTGAAATGAGGATAGAAGAAAAATTACAACAGAGAGAGAGAGAGTAACATCAAGGCAGTGAAATGGATGGGAGCATAGGATATAGTATAGCATGTGCATTTTCAAACATTACTGGCACACAATTTCTTGCCTCTAAGAAACATGTTTTCATATGCAAATATTTTGCTAGAATTTTTCATTGTCCTCATTTCAGTTAATGTATAAGCATGTAATACAGTCTATTAACATAATCCTCATTTTGTTGAGTTATGACTTCATTGCTGCAGCAGATCATTCACTGACAGAGAATGAACATAGTGCAAATGCTCATTCATTCATTTAGCTAACGGCTTTCAACCACCAGACACAAATGTTGCTGACTGATGTGCTCATATTTCCCAGTTGATTTTGCTTAATTTCTGTTGTGCCAAATAGAATATTAATGTGAGGTTGTTGTATCTGCTGTTATGACTACATGTCAATACATGTCATCACTGTTATAATCACCTGGTAATTAGGTAAGTACTTAAACATTTAGGTAAAACATTAATATTTCCACACAAACTGTTTAGAGAAATTGTGTTTAAGTAATTACAGGACTATTATTGCTTATTTACTTTCCATATCAAAACAATCTTTATTTAAAGGTTCAGTGTGTAAGGTTTAGTGGCATCTAGTGGTGAGGATCGAGAATTGCAACCATGCATGCTATTCACGTGCTTTGGAAATTGTCCCATTTCCAAAGCTGTGAAGTTGCTCTTCCGACTTCAGTGTCACTGAAGCATTATGGCATTTGCAGTGGCCACTAGCGGTGCGGTTTTAAGATTGCTTAAAAAAATAGCCCAGCCCATAAAACTTCATATCTTCTCATAATAGTTGACTCTCAGGCATTCTGGGTTGCTTTCGGATATGTTTCTCCTGTAGATCAGGGGTTACGTACTGTAACCCGGATTCTATGAATATAGGCGCAGCCCTCTAAGGCTTTCGACATTGGGTTTACCCCTTCCGCGCGTCTGCGCTACACTGAGAATTTTAGTCTACGCCCACCCACAGCTCGGGCCTCTCCTACATCCGCACCTTGTAACGGTGAGACCCTGCCCTGCAGGCGGGGTCATAACAGCAACTGCATCAGCTGCGCACAAGGCAGGGCCATGTAAGCAGCGGCCCCCCACCCCCAACACTGTCCTGTGGGAGAGGGTGCACCGCACACTCACAAGGAGAATCACTCAGCCAAACACTCAGTATTGAGTGAGTCAGAGAGAAAAGAGAGACATCCCGCAGGTAGAAATGGACGAAAGAGCACGGGGATGACCAGGAGACCACCGTGCAGATGTCGTCCACTGTCATCCTACAGTGCAACACCAATGAGGAGGAGATGCCTCCCTTTGAGTGCGCTCTGATTCCATCCGGGGGAGACTCACCGGCAGACACATAAACCTGGGAAATGGCATTGCACAGCCAGTGCGACAGGCGCTGCGCCAACAGGGGAAGTCCCTTGGACCACTCCCCGTAGTGCACAAACAGATGCTGCGAACGGCACCAGGCAGCCGTGCGCGCCACATAACAGGTCAGTGCTTGCACCGGACAGAGGAGGTGGGTTGTGGCGTCCTCCACCGACTCTTAGGGGGGCAAAAACCCGAAAGGATGATGACCCGTGACAGCAAGGACCTCGTAATGCTTTTAGACATTAACGCTGGGTTAGGGCGCAGAACAGCCATGCGTAATGTACGTGGAGTGGCGATAGGTTACCACTACACGCAGGGTGGTGTGTAGTGCTATACTGTCTGCATGAAGCATAATGACCGCTTCAAGGGCGCCTTTGACACAGCCTGGCTTCTGTGAACCAAGGGGGGTCCCCTGGAAGCACAGAAGGACTGTGCCATTGATGCCGTGATTATGCACAAGCTTGCAGCCAAGCACTGCTGGGGTAACGTGCATAATGTCAACAGCATCACATTGCCCAGCATATTTCTTCGTCAGAAAATATCTGTACCGAGTGTGTATGTGTTCTGTCCACACAAATCGCATGTCCGCTGTCCTGGGCTAATACAGTTTCTGTGGGAAGGGTGTGTGTGAAGGGACCTCTGATCGTGAACAGAGTGTGCTGCTTGTTGCTTTGAGCTTCAAGCTACAAATTAGCCACTTGGCTAACGGCAGCTGGCTCACATAGTGTTGGAAATGTGTCCTTGGTGTGGCTGGTTCAACTGAGACCGGCACAGACAACATTTATTCAACAACTTCGACAAAAGGAGCAACAAGATTTCACACAGCTTTTTCGACCCATAGCTTACCAGTGGTCCACTCTGGCCAGCAATGAAACCGGTTGCTAGATGTCATTAGCCGCACCTAATGTGGAGCAACGTGGGTACACGGGGTCTCCCTGGTCGGCTGTTCAAGGCAGACCGCATGTAAGTGTCACGTTAGCTATCCATTAGCTCAATGTTAGCTTGCCTCACCGCGGCAACCTAGTAGTGTCGAGGCCGGCGTCATCGGAAGTGAGGAGCTGCTCGGAGACCTGTGAATGGGAAGAGTGGAGCCATCCACCTCCCGCTCTTCCATCAACAGCAGATCGAGGGCTTCGTCCAGAGAGCGGGTGGACTGCCACACCTCCTCGTTCTGGCAAAGCTATCCACCAGCGCTTCGGGGAAGTATGGGTGCAGAACGGGCAGTGCGAACTGAGAGTAAGCGTTTGGCCGGCGTGCTCCGTTCCGAGGCATGCCTCGCAGCAGGGACGGAAATCACCCAGCACGATGTAGCCCGTTTGGCAGTAGTACTGCTAAATCAACACACAGGCAGACGTGACGTGATTGAGGTAACCTCTTTAAATGTGCATGTGGCAGCTTTTTACGTCATCAGTAATAAATGAAATCATTTTAATTCACTTATAAACTCCTGAACTAAGCTATTACTAGCTCCTGTGTTTCAGCAGGTTTCCTGCTCATGTTCAAAGTTCTGCACATTCAGAATCTTAACTGGGTTCTCTATTTCCAGAATAAAGAATATTTTGAGAGATCAAACAGGATCAATTATCATAAACTTTGCAATCAATCCGCAGTCCACCTGTGTGCTGCACCGTTTGGAAGGGATCCATACCACCCGTTGCACCTCTACTATAGTGTAGGGATTTAATTCTTACCTGTTTTGTTGTGCAGGATCACAGCGCCTATGTATCCACATGAGGAAAGGTCAAGATAGGTTATCAGTCATCAGAGTAAAAATGGACTGTCTATTGCATTAGACTAGGAAACTTGATGAGTTAATTTTTTTAAGTAGCCCATTAAAATATTCCTGCAAAGGCAGTGCAGAAGCTGATTATCTGTAATTTATCTATTTCTACAATTCTATTTCTACAATTATTTTCCTTTTTAAATCTCCATGAAGGTGTTTATAATAAGATCACTTTTGCTGCTCAGCCAACTTTTGTTTCCTGTGACTTTTATTATGGAGATGTAGCCAACAAAAACACTTGCTTTGCAGTAGCACAGGCTGCCAATACAATCTGATTATTCCTGAAGCATCTAAATAATATTCACAATGCAAAGAATTATAGTGGCAGTGACACGAGAGCAGCTTGTTGTTGAAGCATGTAAACCAACATACAGAGGAAGCTATGTGTAATACATAGACTGTATATAAGAAATGGACGTAGTGATCGTGACGTCACCCGTTGGTTTGTGGACAGCCGTTTTGAAGCCTCCAGTTTGGCCGATAGGGCGCCACCATGTCGAGTTTTTGCAACCAGACAATGCCCGGAAGTGAAGATACGCCGGGGCTAACGGCCGTGTGCAGAGCTAGCTAGCTTGCTTAGCTAGGTGCAACAGTAACTCACATTAACTGTCATTTTAACAGGCTGATATGTTTGTCTAGAGAACAACAGTCTGAAAACTAAATGTACTCACCAGAGAAAGTGAACAGCCAACTCCTAATAAGTATTTTCAACGGCGCTGGTTAAATTTACACAGTGCTGAGGGTACGAGTCGACTTTAGCCTGATTGACAGGTCACCATGGTAACGACTTGTCAATCATAGATAGTCCCGCCCTGAAACATACACTGCTTTGTGGAATATTTTAAAATAAATGGGACCATAATTTACTAAATGAACATCATTTTGTATTGAAGAAGACTTGAAACTAGTGACTGAGACCATAAACTCCTCAGGAAAGTGTTTACTGGGGTAATTATTCAGCTGAGAAGAAGGGTCATTTTCCCATTATTTCTAATGGAGCCGGACTTCTTTTTGCAACCAGAGGAGTCGCCCCTGCTGGATTTTCAATAGAATGCAGGTTTCAGGGACTTGTGCATCGGCTTCATATTGTAGACCGGAAGCTTCCGCTTGGTGTAATACCTAAAACCCAACAGAACCCTTTTATCTTCCATATTCTCTATCTCTGTCTCTCTCTCTCTGTGCATCTCAAAAAAAACAAACAAAACTGGTAGCTGCTGAGTGAAAGATTTGTTTCACCGGCAACGTTCTGTTTATGGACGCACCGTCGGATATCACTATAAAACAAATAGTAACCGATGTGCATTAAAGAAAAGAAACAGGCTTATGTCCAAAGCGATACTCTGTTCAACAACAGGAAACTTTTAATATATCTCAATCAATGTAGTGATCATCTGACATAGATGCGCCGTTAATGGAAAGTGAAAGTATGCCGGCTTGTGAAAAAACGATGCAGGCTGCTTTTCATCATGGTCACCAGTGCCATAGTGTGCGCTCACTAGATTTCAGTTGTATTAGTGAATGAATGAATGAATCTTTATTATTGTGTCATGCGTATACATACGCCTAGTCCGCATGGGCTTACAAGACACCAACAATAATATACAGAAATATAAGAAAAATTAATATACAAGATAGCCAGGTCCAGGGT
>JAPMOB010245392.1:0-52469 GCA_029875015.1 Lepomis gibbosus
GTGTGTCTGAGGGTGATTAATTGGAGCTCAAAGGGTCTGATACGTCTGTCACTGGTGGCGAATAATCAGGGATACTCTTACTGCTGCCAGACAGTGTCCAGGTCTCAGGCCATTTTTCTAGAGTTACGCTCGGGGTTAGAGGGTCATTCTCACCTTCCCTGCCAGGGCTGACATGCAGCACAGAGAAGACAGGGACTGTGAGTTAATGTATTCCCAGGAGAAGGCCGAAGCTGCCCCAAACCACATATTAGGTCTCAGTTTTGCATTAACGGTGTAACAGATAGAGGGCACAGAAACTGGCCCCTGTTCGGACTCAAAGGCAACTTCGGCTGAAGGCCCAGACTAAGCCAGAGGCGGAGACGGAGCAAACCACAGTGCATCACACTGACCTCTCCATCAGGCACTAAAGTCAAAGTTATTAAGCAGCAGAGACGCCAGGCTTGTTCATGTGGTTTTAATGGACTTTCATAACATGTGGCAGACAAGAGGACCTTGCTGAGTAACGGTGTGTTCACAAAAACGAGTGTATTTCAGCAAATTACCAACACTGATGAGCCAGTGGTTAAAAACGCTACCACATATCTGTAATCCCAGTTTTCTCCTTCTCTCACATGTGTCCTGTCACTCTGCAGTAGTCGTGTTTACAATAACTGCTCGGCCTGGAAATTGGCTGTCAAATACATGTGTCTTCAGCCCACCCCTCCCCTCTTGCTTCTTCTATGACTGAGCATATGGTGTTCAACGCAGACTGTCTGTGTTTTGCTTAAAGCATGCTGATAAGCATTAGAATTATCATAGTAACAAGTTAGTAGATAAATAAGTCACGGGGGGATTGCTCCATATCCCCTTCTTTCCACAGTTTAGCTCTGTGAACACTTCTCCAGACACCTGACAGTGAGCAGCACAAAGCGGCAGCAGATGTCTTGAAACCAACTTCGGACCCCTCTGAGTTCATTTTAAGTCACAATCGAGGCGTCTGAACAGACACGATCTCTCCTGGCCTTGGCTGCCTCACAGCTACCACAGGCAGATGGAGGGTTCACCCAGGAAGCTGGTCAACTAAGATCCAAGGAAGCAGACTTTTAGCTCTCATGCTGTTTCTCACATTTTGAACGTATCAGTGCATCATGCATCTCATGTACACACAGAGTCTTATATGCTCACAGCTTTTTAAACTTTTTAGGGTTATCTGAAGCTGAATCATCATTTTTAATGGTGGAAGCCATGTGATTTACCACAGAAACATGAAACAACACTCCGCCTTTATAAATAATACCCCGGCCCTGACAGCGCAGACCAAAATGAACCGGAGAAGGGTAGAAAGCTAATGCTCATTTGCATATCGTTTGAAGCTAAGCCAAACACAGAACGAGCCTTCCATTATCCCACGAGAGAGTTCATTTGCGCCAAGTGCGCATAGCTACAGTAGGTAGGTTAAATAATTAAGATGGGATCTTTTATTTAGGAACAGATTGGCTTCAACACGTTAATCCAGAGCTGTCATTCTGCCAGGCCTGCTAGCAGGCCAAGGGGTAACGTATCTATGCATGCTGAGCGCTGTTGGTGTAGTGCAGAATTACCATCTTGTTTGTATCATCACTATTGATCATAAACTGTGTGATAGCAGGACAGCGTTTGTGTAAGGACTCTAACACATTGACATAGACTGGTATGGGGTGTATTTTGTTAATCCCAGAAACTGTCTTGGGTATTTGCAAGCTTTTCTGTATGTTTGTTCATACCGCTTTCTGCGCCAGCCAATTTTCTAACAGAAATCAATTTGAGAACACAGAAATCTAAGCCCAGTTATTTGAAAGTCAACAGCAGTTACACATTGATATTTGACTGTATTGAAGCGTTTGAAACACCTGGATTTAATGAAGTGACAGCCTTGTAAATAATAAAACACATTCCCTTTGTCCTTTTTGGTTTTCGATCAATTTCAAAGGTTATCCAATATCAGAGGGCCCAAGCCTTTGACCCTGACCCATCCCACAGAGGGCAGGAGTTTCTAATAACCAATTAAATTATTAACACTCCAGCCTTTTCTTGTGCCATACATCATCCTTCTGGCCCCCTGTCCTCTCCTCTCAGTCACAAGGGTCATGAAGGTAACCAGGGCAGAGAAAAGGGCATATGTGCTAAATGACGGATGCCAAAATAATCATTTACGGTTTTTCTTTAGTTATCTCTCCGCCCTTGCAGCTCATGTACTGTACTTTACCAGCCTGCCTTTCTTTGCATTCCTCCTTAGAGCTATAATCAGCAGTGAAAGCCAAGGTGTCAGACTCTTATATGAATAGATGTATCCTCTGCCTGCACCTATAATTACCTCCAAGTCATTGTGACTCTTAGCCGAAATGGTTCATGACGGCGCTGTAATATTGATGTTAAAAGCTATTCAGGTATATACACTAACTGCAATAACAGAGATAATGACGTCCAGGCTTGTTGGAATAGATTATACCTCCATCCTTGATGCAAAACACTCTAAGGATTTCATCAAGTTGTCTTCTGTAGACAGTTCATACATCTTAATGTTTTTTGTTGTTTGTATTTTTGCATGATACTTGTTTTGTTTTCTGCTCTGATCCTCAACTTCCCAGATATTTTTGTCTCAAAAAATGTTTTTTCCCACAATAGCAGTAGTATTAGGATTTTCCCAAGGTTATGAAGTAATGACTCCAAAGCAGCCTGTTCCTGTATGGATTGTGAAAGATTTTATGAATGTAGTTTTAAATTATTATACTAGAAGCAGTTTTTTTTTTCAACATTCACTTACCACATGAATGAGTTATTTGGGGTGTGAGAAATTCAGGTCCCAAATATTCTTTTTATGTAAGGAAATGCATTAGGATTGTATAGTATGTACAGCTGTACAGTCTTAGTGCTGATGTGCAACTCCTGCAGCCAGATAACTCACATGTCAGCAAACACGACCTTTACTTGACCTAATCCGCAGTCAAATGTCATAATACAATTCCACATACTAGCACAACAACTTAAAGGCATGGAAATGCATATATTTGGGTTACATTGAACTGCATTTACATTTTACTGAATTTAACCTGTTTTCTTGAACCACAACTTCTGCACCTGAAGGGGAACTTAAGTGACATAATATTCCACTTTAACAAAACGGAGGGACTGGTGCGGGACATGTTAAAAAAAAGAAAAAAGAATTGTCAAAATCAAAGTAGCTGAGATACTTTTAGTTCCAAAAACTGTGGATTAAAACCCAATTTGTAAGACAGGCTCTTCTCAGAATTTGCTACTTCGATGTCAACAATTGACAGTGTTATTTGTTCCTCCAGAGCCAAAGAAATACATTATACCACTGTTTTTTACTGTTGAGTGAACTGATCGTTATTTGCACAATTAGTGGAGTTCCTTTAAGGCAAGACAGAAACCTGCAGCAACACCATTAAATTCCAGTTTTCTCTCAAATATAGCAGTGTATTTAGTTGAAAGCAGAGCCGATAACAAACAGTACTCACACCAGAGAAATGAATCCTCCACTTTGATAATATTTCATTGGAGTAAGCTGATAAAATCTCTGTCTTCCTCCTCAGGTTCTTTCTCTGGGTGCAGATGTGCTACCGGAGTACAAGCTCCAAACGCCACGCATGGACAAGTGGACCATCCTTCACTACAGTCCCTTCAAAGCGGTGTGGGACTGGCTGATCCTGCTGCTGGTCATCTACACTGCCATTTTCACACCCTACTCTGCTGCCTTCCTCCTTAATGACATCGAGGAGCAGAGGAGGCGGGAGTGCGGCTACTCCTGCTCACCCCTCAACGTAGTGGATCTGATAGTGGACATTATGTTCATTGTGGACATCCTTATAAACTTCAGAACCACATATGTCAACATCAACGAGGAAGTGGTCAGCCACCCGGCAAAGATTGCCATCCACTACTTTAAAGGCTGGTTCCTCATAGACATGGTGGCCGCCATCCCGTTTGACCTGCTCATCTTTGGCTCAGGATCAGATGAGGTAAGATTGGGGGGTGGTAATCAGTTACTTGGTCTATAAGCCCGTATTATTAAAGAGCTAGAATTGGGATAATGATATAATAAGAGAGGTAGGATGTTAGAATCTTGATCAGCCTCTCCATCGATTTGGATTTTCTCACCATAAAAGCTGTTATGGAGACAAAATAAAATCACTCACGTTTGCAATAATTCACACAGTATTAAATAAAATTCCATGTAGCATCTGAGTTACAACAAGAAAGATTTACTAATAAACAACAAAGGCCTCTGTTTTGGGCATCAAGGTGGTGCGGCACATATCATATGCAGCTGTGGTGCACTGGATCAGGGGAGGGATCAGAAAGAAAACATTATCATTCATTACAGAAGGCCGTGTTGGAGGCTGTGACAATCATGGCAATGACATTCACTACTTTCATCCCCTTTAAACACAGGGCTCTCCCCCTTATGACGCACTGACGGTGGTAGAGAGTTTTCATCAGAGGAAACTTCTTGTTGTTGGATGTGTTGAAGATCTGATGGACATCGTCTTTTCTAAATGAATCCTTAGAATGACCATCTGATGTTCAAAACCACATTAGTGCCAATTAAATTAAAGGAAAGCAGAATTTAAAATGAAGTCAATTTTTTGCATGCTATATTTTCTTATCTTTTTTAAATGAAGTTTAATTCAGTTAGATTTGACTGGTCACTTTGTCCATCTCCAACCACCTGTTGATTTGCAAAGATAAAACTGTAGAATAATTAATTATCGCGACATGTTTGATGTGCACACTCTGGTGCAACATTTTATGAGCGGATCTGCTGTCCGTAATTGTGGCTTGACAGTGTGCAACATCACTCCAATTAGAGACTGCAGATGAAAGGCCTGCAGTATAGGCTACTGTTATGGATTATAACAATCTCATCAATCTCTGCGTGGCTGGCATTAATGCCAAATTCAAAATACAGCTTTAAAAATAAAGTAGAATGAGACAGTTGTCTTTGCCTACATGCATCTGATACTACTTTTTGAGAAGCCCAAATTCAAGAGCACAAAGTTTTTTGCATTGCTTGCTTATATTGTTACACAGCATTGCTGAATCTTTCCATGGTCTCTCGTGTGTCATGACGTGAGGCCACAGCTCCAGCAGCCATATTTCTATATTCTGAGCTGTTTTCTCAAATGTTGAGACCACTAAACCAATCTGAGGCTCGGCTGTCACATCTGCTTGCCTTCGCTCCCTTTTCATCAGAGCCAGACTGGAGGGCCCTCAGGCAATCCAAATCAGTTAAAAAAAGGTCTCAGTCTGCCTGTGAGAAACTATTTTGTTCACGTATGTCTAAGGGAGATGGCTTGGCAAGAAATCTAATGCTCAGAGAGAGCACTTTAGAAAGTGCAATAACAAGTTGACGACAAAGGATACAAATCTCAACATGAACCTGCAACGAAACTGGAAAACTGTACTTTAATTTCATTCTTGGATTTTAAGAAGTTCATTCCAAATTTCTGACACCTAGCCTATTGCTTTTGTTGGAAGGACAAAGCATGCAGAGAACGATCTACTCAAATGTGTGAAAATGCTACGTTTGTTTTGTAACAGCCAAAAAACCATCCCAGATGTGTGTGTTGAGAGTGAGGCGCTGACGTCAGCCCGTTGGTTTGCACAGTCATTATTTACCGTTAGGTGTGTGTGTGTGTTCCTGTGAGGGAGTCCATGGCTAGAGGCTGGCAGTGAGTGGCAGGTGGATTAAAAAGAGAAGACAGCTGAGCGACACCGCGGCACGATGTATGTCCTCGTCATACAGCTAGATGACTGGTGCAGTGGCAGAATGTGTGTTCCTGTCACAGCTTGTGTCCAGTGACAGGATGAGTGGAACAACAAAGTGTTGCATATTTAGCTCCTCTAATCACCAGCAGAAACTGAAAATAACACATCCATGTACAGTTTTAGCTCTTTAAGGTGTGTTATTTTAGCTCTTTGTGCAGAGACAGGGACTATTTTTAGACATTATCTAGTGCACCTTTGTTGCCTGGAAACCATCTCCGCCAATAGGTTAAGATTTCTTTTGCTGATTACATTAGAAACATGGCAGGTTGAAATCTCCCGTGAGAGACTGTTTTTTGATTCTTAGCGTAGGATTTCAGCTAGGCGGGCTGGCAAGAAGTGGTGTGGTGCTGAATTTACCTACAGGAGTTATGTGAGCTCTTCCACCATTTTCATATCAATGTCCTGTTGTGATAAAATGAGATTATTTGCCTACTATGTCCACATCCACATGGACGTGTTCGAATTCGAGGTAATTGCAAATGATGGAGGCTTAGTGTGAAAATTTGCCCTAAACCAGAATTCAAATAGTATTTAATCCTGGTCAGGGTAGAGTAGATTTGTGCACACAAACAAATAGCTCTGAACTAAGCCAAGAGTTCTTATCCAAAGGCCTCTTGAGGGTGATTTTACTTTAAAATGAGTATATTTTTGGTTCAGTAGTTGACTATGTCAGCGATTATTATCGATTGGGTCTCTTAAATTTACTTTTTGAGCTCAAAGTGAACCACATGCAAAAAGCTATCTTATGGCTGATTTAATCTATGTACATTTTTTATGCAAATTAAATGAGCTTTGTTTAATTAACCATGCCCCCTTTTAAAATGTTCTTTGTTCTGCCAGATTGTAAAATGTGCGTCGTTTTTGCCTTTGGTTAAAGCAGACTACAGAAAGGCACTGCAGCTCCAATATGCTGCAAAACCTGCAGCAACGGCTGTGCTAAACAAAGGAGAAAGTGGAGGCAGGTTTATTGTAACAAGCAGCCCCCTCAGTCTCACTTTTGCCCTCCTGCAGTTAGAATAGACAGAGATGTGTTTTTAAACTTTTTTTTTTTTACCCAAACAATGATATAGTTGAGCCCTGTACTGTTTTGTTTTTAGATTACATGAATAAGCAAAGCAATATTGTTGACAGCTCCAGCATAAAGACATTTAATATGTCCAAGTCGTGTCAACAACTTATTGCAGCTCAGCCCTCTTACATGGACATCACCATGTTTCTACAGTAGCCCAAACGGACAAATGTCTCAACAGAGCGTGTTTCGTCACTACGTTAAATACGTACAAAAAAAGAACAACAACAAGTAACGTTAGTAGAAGTAGTTGTCAACTGGTTTATTAGAAGTAAAAACAGAAGTTTGGACAAATGGAGGCCCACACTTGTTATTAGCACTAGAGCCGACACCCCTCCTTTTCCAAGCCGACTGCTTGGAAAAGGAGGGGTGACTGGTGCATTCACGTGGTGTTGGAATAATCAAACTTTTTTTCTCTCTTTAATCATAATTGCAAAAAGAGAAATACATAGGTACATACAGAAGAATACAGAACGCTGACTTGTGCAAAATCACATTTTTTCATATACATATTTTGCAAACAAGTAATTTGTAATACGGTTATAACAGTTACTTTACTGTCCATGTAGAGTCCACTAGAGTCAGAGCGAGTTTTTGATACGCTCTGATAATGCTAATCCAACACATCTTTGTAGTAACATTGATGTTGATTCCACATTCAGACATTCAGAGCACGTGAACACACCCTGAAGTTGGAAGAACGACTTTACAACTTGGGGAAATAGGAACATCTGAGGAGCATGTGAACGCACCATAAGGCGTTGCTTGCCATTCACAACCCTCACCACATGATGCCACTAAAACTTACACACTGAAGCTCAAAGTTAAATCAACTAAAACACTGAAAATGTTGCCAACGATTCAGAAAAACAGAAAAGATTTTAAAATGTCCATGTGCCCAGTGACTAAGCATTATCAGTGACAATCCAATGTCAGTCTCATACATTCATGTTCAATAATATTGAAGAATATCATGAAATGATGGTGTATTTCTATAAGTACTTTTTAAAAGGTTACATTGCAGCCCTAGATGGGTTTTAAAGTGGCCAAGCTAGCCCAGGAAGCCACAGCGGCAGATGGCCAGAGGGATATTCAGCGGATATGTTTTATACAGCTGGTTGCTAATGGGAGCTTTAGCTACGCTCCTCAGCCCCAAACGCCTCTGACTTACTGTAATCCCAGATTTTAATCAACATTACACTGCGTGGGCCACATCATACAGCCTGTGCTGTGTCATCTGTGCAGGTCAATCAGATAGTCAGCAGCACTACACCTAAGGCATTGCTCAGGCGACATTCACTGGGTAATTTAGGGGCTCTTCTATCTCTATATATGATTCATTCACTGTTTACTCAGTTGTCAGTGAAAGGATGGTGCTGACAAGATGCACAGCAGTGAATGATGGCAAAGATTTAGGGTTGAGATTGGGAGGACGGAGGTTCTTTAATAGACCCATGAGAAGCAGCTACAGCGATCTTCCTCACCATGATGGAGATGCAGTCTCCCTCATGAATCATCCTCCTTCAAAAAAAAAAATCACCCAGCCCCCTTCATCCTGCTTTTAATACTTAATAATAATAATAATCCATGTCATATTTACTCGCACCTGTACAAGAAGCCTAAATAAGCAAGTATAGACATGAGGAAGCACAATTACTGCAGGAGGCTGCGGGTAATGATTTCCCCAAGGATATTAGGATAATTGTCAGGCGTGATATGGAGTGGTAGGACCTTTTAGCATTCTCTAAGTCACACTTATTGTGTTTACAGATTGCGCAACACTAATAGATCGGGACTTGTGTCGTGGCTATATGCTGCCCCTCTCTACCCAACTCCCCTCTCATAATCTGTGTTTATTTAGTCAGGCTGGAAAATTGAGACGGGAGGATTAAAGTGCTTTGAATTAAGCAGAACAGAAGGCAGTGTGTATGTTGTAATGTATATATGCAAGTCTGTTTGTGTCTGCATGTGTCTGTGTTTGCGTATACATTTCGAGGGGCTGCTTAAATGACAAAGGTTCCAAGCTGCTAATATTTATGGGTTAATTTTAGCTTATTTTTCCATCTTCATATGCAGTTATTCAAAAGTGTTTCATCGTCAGCCAAGTGAATGAATCATCAAACTCTCCCGCTCTCTCTCAGACGCTTATTTGCATGCCAGCTTTTTCCACCGAAAGGCAGTTCCATACTGACTTTCATGATTTGCAGAGGCATTGGGCAGCCATGTCTTAGTCAGTGAAATTGTGTTCACACTGAGGGATGCGGAGACCTTGAAAGATCTGTTTACACCAGCAGGAATGATCCACTGTCTAGTCTGTCTGCGTCTCGTATATGTGGCGTGTGAACAAGATTAAGCATTCCTAAGCTACACATGTTTTTGAATCTCTAATCCGGAGCAGCTCATGACCCTGACCCCAACCCCCAGATGCTGAAAGACGACAAACAACTTGTTCACTTTGATTGTTGGCAAAAGGTTGTTATCAATGTTTAGAGACATGCTTGAGATTATTCCTGGAATCTTCTGTCCCCGTACCACACGTGCTGAAGTCTGTTTTTGAACTATAAAGGTCACATTTTCAAATTCTGAATGGTTATAACTGCTTACTTAGATCAGACATTTGTTTTCTGTTTTTAAATCTTTAGACGTTACCTAAAAGCCAAAGACATAACATAAGACCAGACAAATATGAGGAGACCAGTGGTTGAAAGTGACTAAGTACATGTAGATTTAGTCACAAACTGTACTTAAGTTACTTTACTTGTGTATTTCAATTTTATGTGAATTTGTACTTCTACTCCACTACATTTTTGAGAGAAAGAAATTACTTTTTAATACTCTAAATTTGTTTCAGGACATAGTTTGGCGTTACATCGCAGGTTTAAAAACATGATAAAATTATAAGATACTCTAAGATTAAACCAGTATTTCCCCCTTAAAAAAAGACAGTGTCTATTTGAGGCTCCCTGTCATGTTTTACGTGTCCATGACTTGTTGTTCCACCAAAGAGACATTTCCCATCAGGTGGTTTCATTTAAACTGTGAGGTTTAAATAGGTAAGCGTATCCAGTATTTAGTTTTTTCTTCTATTCCTGAAACAACAGCTGAAACAACAGCCCACGCTCCAAATAGTCCGGGTGTAAGCAGGGAGCAGAAAATACCCAAGAGGCCCAGAATTGCAAAGGGGTCCCTATACCACCCTAGTGTTCTGTGATCGCCTGCAGGTCCCCAGATTCACCAGACAATTGCACGAGGGGAGGTGGAAGGGGACCTACAGCCGAGGCCCAAAAAGCCTGAGGCAGAGAAGATATTAGCACATTTTACCATTTCACACATCAACCTATAGAAATATTTCACACATATATTCTAAATCCTATATGTTTGATGTTTGTCTTTCACCCTAGACCACCACTCTGATTGGTCTACTAAAGACAGCCCGTCTCCTACGGCTGGTACGAGTCGCCCGTAAGCTGGACCGATACTCAGAGTACGGTGCTGCCGTCCTCATGCTGCTCATGTGCATCTTTGCCCTCATCGCCCATTGGTTGGCCTGCATCTGGTACGCAATTGGGAACGTGGAGAAGCCTTACCTGGAGCACAAGATCGGCTGGCTGGACAACTTGGGGGTGTCAATAGGTGATCCTCCTTGTTATTTTCACACAAAGTTTTAAAGACGTAAAATTTATGGTCACTTTTGACGCCAAACATTTTTAAAAATTTTTTTTTAATGCACTGTATAATTGTCATTGTAGGAAAAAAATACAACTACAGCGACCCCAGCTCGGGCCCCTCCATCAAAGATAAGTATGTCACGGCGCTCTACTTCACCTTCAGCAGTCTGACCAGTGTTGGCTTTGGGAATGTCTCCCCCAACACCAATTCTGAGAAGATCTTCTCCATCTGCGTCATGCTCATTGGATGTAAGTGACAGCTGAGGACAAACAGTATTTCCATCCTGTTATTACTCTACGCCTCTGCGCACACAGTATTTCAGCTACTGAACGTTACTTTACATTTACAAACCATAAAATATGAATATTTACTCAAGCAGGATCTTTTTAAAGTTTTAAATGTACCGGCCTTTAGCCACCATGCCTCAACGGTCACCCGTTTGGCTTCTCTCCCAGCTCTTATGTATGCCAGCATCTTTGGGAACGTGTCCGCCATCATCCAGAGGTTGTATTCAGGTACAGCCAGGTATCACCTCCAGATGCTGCGGGTCAAAGAGTTCATCCGCTTCCACCAGATCCCAAACCCACTGAGGCAGAGGCTGGAGGAGTACTTCCAACACGCCTGGACGTACACCAACGGCATCGACATGAATATGGTAAGAGAGGGAGAGTGTGTTCCAGTGTCTTTTTTTTTTTTAAACTTAACTGGGGGTTTCTTTATTTGGCAAGTTTCCTTTTCACAATGGTAACAAAACATAACTTTAAGTTTGTTGTTTGTTGCTTTCTTATGTTGCTTCTTCTCTCTTTCCAATATCATTTGTGGGAGTCTGATGTTTTGAACACCATTTCTGCTGAGTTTCAACTACCCTGTCCCCAAAATATGCTCTTACTATACACATTGTGAAGCAATCTCGCTATGTCACTGGCATAGTATAATGTTTTCATCCCGATTATACTGTGCAATGTTCAGTCATAGCCACAAATGAATGAAAGCCACAGTTACTGCTTGTGCATACAGTAACTCTGGCTTTTCTCATCATGATACTGTTCATGGTACTTACATAAGTTTGTCTTTTCCATGTCTGCCTCATGTCAAATGGAATGACCCCACCACTATGGTAAGAGCAGGAGGTACATGTGTTAACACAACTAATGTTGATATGAATGTTCCTCAGTGGTACAGCCTCATCTAGCTGTGTTTGGATACTAGTAGTGTTGTTAGCCTTTAGCTTTATGTACATAAAATAACACAGCTTTGAAATTTTAATATGCAGTTGTTTAATTATTGTCCCAAACATGCATGTTTTCAGAGGACATGTTCCCTCAGTGCCTTATCTGTTACACAACGTACTGAACATACATGAACATACTGTAAACAGTTGCTGTGATGCCACATCATAGATGGATTTACAGTATTTACTTATGCATGTCAGTTACCGCAGGATGCACAGATAACATTAAAGGTTTCTCACAGGCCACCTTAATTGTCTATTACCGTTAGACTAGACACATGGCCTGCCTCAGGTCCCTTTTGCATGAAATCTATGTATTCAAATACAACCCCATGATGTTCATCTGGTACCAGAGACCAGAGTGAATCACGCCTGTGAGAGTGGGCACAGCCTCGCCAGGCACTGCCAGGTTTCCCTCCTACTGTGGGAGGCTTGGCTGCACGCTCTGCGGTGGCACCTGCGCTTGCCAAATGTTGTTCAGTCTTTCCTTTCCAAATCTACTGATCAGTTTTTTGTTCCGAGCAACAAAAATCCTGTCAGAGCCAGAAAACCAGTTCAGTCTACATTTCTTTTGCTGTGCTCGTATCATTAGCACATTGTATTTTATGTGTAAATGACAAAGATAAGAAATGTTTTCTTGTTTCAACTGTCCCGTATGTGTCCTCGAAGCCCTTTTCCTCACCTTCCAGTGTCTGTTATGGTGTTAAAATTTGAAAATGTCGTCCTTTACAGTCAGTTCACGTTGTCCGGGGATCATTAGTTGTTTTGTCAGTGGTCACTGTATCTTTGTCTTTAAAGGGTAAGTGTATTATAAATCTATTTTTATGCATCAGAAAGTCCTCACAAAAAATTATTTATAGAAAATATTCAAATTAATGTTAAAATAACTTTTTCACAAATATATTTTTCATTGTATTTTCAACAGTCACTCAGACTAACTCGGGTTTGTAGGAATGCTTGAAAGATCATGGTTGGGTCAAGTAGTGTTATTTTATTTATTACTATATAGCAGATTATAGGGCAGAGTTTGACACATATTTTAATAGACAGACAAAATTGAATATTGTTTATGCTTTGTGTCTTGCGTATACACCTTGTTATGGTTCATAGAGTAGTTTTATCATCACGGTACATAAAGGCAGTGAAATACTAAAAAATGTGCCATAAACAGTATCACAAACAGAGAGAAGACATAATAAATATTGAACCTGTGTTTGTGCTGTTACTTATCTGCAGCTTCTCAGTCTCTAAATGTTCTGTCTTGTCTCTCATCTGCTGCAAAAAGCTGCTGAAAGGCTCAGTAAAATTAACTGATTTCTACTGCAGGGTGTAATAGGATTTGAGAAGAAGGAAAGAACACAAGTGGCAAATGTATCAAATCTCTCTGGAAATTCAGTCGATTTGACCTGCAACTTCACCCCAAACCAAAATTCAACACATAGTACAAGTCTCTGCACATCAAAGCAGTGACGGCTTTTAAAAATACTTCTTCCACATCACATCTGACCGTAATCATGTCTGCTTTAACCCGTGTTTCACTCTCAGGTCCTGAAGGGTTTCCCAGAGTGCCTGCAGGCAGATATCTGCCTCCACCTCAATAAGGTCCTCCTGGAGGGCTGTAAGGCGTTTCGTGGAGCCACCAAGGGCTGCCTCCGGGCCCTGGCCATGAGGTTCAAGACCACCCACGCGCCGCCTGGAGACACCTTAGTCCACAGCGGAGACGTTCTCACTGCCCTCTACTTTGTCTCCCGCGGCTCCATTGAAATCCTGAAAGATGACGTTGTAGTAGCCATCCTGGGTGGGTCTACTGTACACCTCATGAAAGTTTCTCTGTGATTCAGTAGTTGGTTAGGACCTCACGAGTTCATCAGCGTTCAGTTGTGGGGTTAGTGTCAACACTTGTTTAGGCATTAAGTAACAACAGTAAATTGAATTGAAACATTTACGCTTTAAAATAGGTAGATTACCAAGGTTGATGTGGGTGTCCCCCCGCCTTGACATTAGATCTCACCAATTAAGCTACTGTAAGCTAGGCACACTACAGTTGGGGTAGCTTACACCTTCTGCTGCGCACACAGACTTGTAAAAAGGCATCCATTATCTTGTCTGGCTGTAGGATATCAGGTCTGAGGATGCAAGGAATGTCAGTGCTGATATGATGAAGTGTAGAAACACACTGACATTCAGTCAGCGTTGCTGTACACGGAACGTCTAAACATTTCTAATTAGCCCTGTCAGTTCAGTTGTTGAGACAGTGTTTGAGCTCAAAAACACTTCAAAAACAACCAGAGAAGAGCACGTCTGATAGTCCTGTCATTCCAGCCTGGTTAGCTTTGCCTGAACTCTTCTCTGTTACTGTAAATGCGTGTGGACCGACTAAATGAACACAGCTCCGCTGTGCTGTGATATGGCAGGTTGGCAGCTGTGATCCCTATTGGATATGTTGAAATAACTTACTTCAAAGAACATTGTGATTGCTGCCACCTCACAGTCGAGCCTCAGATAAAGGGAGAGGACGGAAAAGAGTGGGGGAGGACACATGGTGGGACGAGCGTACCAGAGGATCTGTGTTGGTAAAAAAAGAGAGCATGATTGCTTTCAAATAGAGATAGATGACAATAGAAGCAGGGAAGGATGGAGAACAGAACGAGTGGGCGGAGTAGAAAGGAAAGACAAGCGATGGGAGAGAGAAAAGGAGAGTAAAAGAAAAAGGGGGCAGAGTGAGGAACCCAGGAGAGAAATGCAGTGTGGTGCGATGCATTGCTTGATGACAGGAGCCACTGGCATCATCAACGGCATCCAAATGTTATCACAGTAAATCTCATCTCTCCATTCTTCTTCTCATCCCAGCAGCCGGCCGGTGTATCCTACTAAGCTTCATATATGCGTTTGTTTCTCATACAGCCAATAAGGTCTGGCGAAAAAAAAACGTTGACACAATAGGGTCACGATGAGCAAGAAGTATGGATGTTGAAGTTGTAGGTTACACAAAGCTCAGCACATTTTCTCTGCTACAGCAAGAGAACTGCTGATGACTCAATTTTCACACCGTCGCGCCTATACACCATTGTGGTCATGTATAACACTACGTTACACGACGCGGGAGAATGCTGACGCCTGCGGTAATAGTACGATCACAGTGTTAAATTGATGTAAGTATTTTTAAATTGGCTCATGATCTCTGCAAGCACCATGATTTCAAGACATTTAATTTCACAAATTGTAGTTCCATTTACATGTTTTACTCATATTTCATAACTATTTAATAATTTATGCAAAGTTGAACACTTTGGGGCACCGTAATCCCTGACTTCAGACACCCCTGAAGCGAGCATAGTAAACCCTGTGGCGATCCCATGTAGGTCATAACGCAGTACCACGACAGGAAAATTTGGCCTGTGTGACTTCCATCCGACTGACTGGCATTGTGTAAATCCTTTTTTAGATCCCCGCGATGTCTTTTAGACTCTAACATTCTCGTGCCTCTCTTCCAGGCGGCCCGCCTCTCTATAGATCATCACATACTGTACTACGAATTGTCCACCAATGTGTTCTTCCAGTAACTTAATTAAATAATATCCACTAAAGGTGCCTCTTCCTCAGAGTAGATGAGGCGAAGGGCTTACAGCTTAAATGGCTTACAGGGGTCAGTTACTTATGTTTGATTGCTTGCCGCTTCCCCTCCTCCCCCCGTCTGTTTCTTTCATAGGCAAGAATGACATTTTCGGCGAGATGATCCACCAGTACGCCAAACCGGGGAAATCTTGTGCAGACGTGCGGGCGCTGAGCTACTGCGACCTCCACACCATTCAGAGGGAGGAGATCCTGGAGGTGCTGGACATGTATCCAGAGTTCGCCGACCTCTTCCTCACAAACCTGGAGCTGACTTTTAACCTCCGTGATGACAAGGTAATCAGCATGGAGGCGCCACCACCAATTCTTGTCTCTGTTTAGGAAGCAGTGAAATGGATGGAAGGCTTTTATGTAAAATCAATCTTAGTAATTCTGTTTTACTGTACAGTAAGAAAGCTCCTTGTACCATTAACTTGAATTAAACTGCCTATTCCTTGTACTATGTGCCTACCATGTCCATTTCATTGGATGGATTGGATGAATTACTGTTTTTTTAATTCTCTTTAGTGCTTCAACGTATCCATGGTTGTGGGAATGAAAGCATAAAGGCTAAGAGCGAGAGAATAAAGAATATTAGTCAAGCACTAAGGGTGGGGTGGACATTACAGACAAGATGTAGGCTGTAATTATGATGAATTGAGTGTAGTGGAAAGATGTGCAAGGCCCGTCGCGAACGAGAATTAGTCGGTTGTTTTATTTATCTCAGAACAGAGCAGGACGTGCACTTTGTGTTGACCTTCTGTTATTTTATTTAGAGAGAATTGGAAAGAAGAGAGGGAGACAGAGAAGGGACACATGAGAAGGTTCTGCTACGATTACATCAAAAACAGGAGATACGTGGTGCTTCAACAAGACTGGCATTAGTTTATGTTGCTTAGTTAAGGAAGTGTTAGTTTTAAATGAAGGATTTATTTACTGAATCCAAGCTATTTCATACTTTAAGAGTGTGGCTCTACAGCAAAGTTAGTCAATTAATTCTGCAGACACACCAAATGGCTTTTTGTGCGTATACATCAGTAAAGTATGTATCTTTATATTTTACATGTTTCAATCTGACCATACATGGTTTCTTTCACAGATGACGTACGCAACTGATTCTAACAAGGATGAGTGTCAAAGGCGAGTGTCCTACAGAAGGAAATCCTCCACAGGTAAGACACAACATCGCTAATGTGCGTTTAGTTTTTATATGCTCACTTCTGTCTCCCTGCACTTTGATCAGAGTAAGACAGGGCCCACAAAACAAGAGCTCATAGATAATGCTCCACCCTTTCTCTGTGCACAGCTGTGGGGCATTGATTTAATTTCACTGGAGTGTTGCAGTGATGTGAACCATCTATCAAATGTAATTTATTGTTCAGACAATAATTAAATACCTAACACATGAATTAATTGTTGTAAGAATAATAACACCTATTTGCACTTAAGTGTAAAAACAGCACTGAGGTCAAATGATATGTGAAATGTATCATAACCAGTTTGCTTTTATATCTGTGAAAAGACTTTATTATCTGGGACATCTCCTTTTCAATGCTGTTTTCTATGTTTTATGCTCTAAACTTCACTTATTGTTTCCTATTTTAAGTGTGTAATGAAAAACGTTATGCATTAGATCTTGGGCGCACAAACTGTGGGCATCTCCACCTGCTGTTTTGGTTAATGTATGTGCAGAAACACAAGGTGCTAAAGGGCTGTGTGATGGTGAATATAAATCGGAGGGTGTGGTGATAAATAATTACACTCTCAGATAACCACATTACTGGCGTCATTGCTCTGAAACAGCTGAGCGAGTCACAATGAAGCAACAAATCAAGAATTGACTTTTCCAGGAAATAACGTTGTTGTCTGAAGGGAGCAGAGCAGCACGATGTGAACACAAATCTGCAGCCAGAGGCAGACAGTGTGGATTTTCTAACTAATACAATGACAACGG
Organism: Lepomis gibbosus; assembly: GCA_029875015.1. Lineage (NCBI taxonomy): Eukaryota > Metazoa > Chordata > Actinopteri > Centrarchiformes > Centrarchidae > Lepomis > Lepomis gibbosus. The sequence continues at coordinate 17,344 of JAPMOB010245392.1, forward strand.
GTTTGGTGAAGTAGTTTATATGATCATCAGTCCGCGCTAATTCAGACTTAATTCTACTGTGTTTCACTTCGTAAATAGTCGCATCATGTCTTAAAATGTGACGCAGCAGTGTTTGCTTCGTAATGTATTTCGGATAAAACATCAACAGATGAGTTATTTTAAACGCTGGGAAGGAGGCTGTGACTCACAAGATTAACAAGCTCTGGCAGTCCGATGTCCACTACACAAAACAGGCAGAATGCTGAATTATAGCTGAGCAGTTTGATGCGTGCATAGGTATGTGGGGTCAGTTTGTAGCCTGGTGTCATTTAATGAAGGTAAACATGGTAAAAAGATTAATGTGCATAATGGCTCTGCGCTCTGACTTGGCAATTCTCCAATCAGAGAAGAGCTGTGCAGTATTTATATGCAAAGTGGATGTTAAATTGATTACATCCCATTATTTATCTACTCATTTGGAGGAAAAGGTTATTAAGACGCCTGGAAGTCAATGTTTAAATATCAACATCTGTAAACCTTAAACTGCCCTCGTCCGTGTCTGACATAAGTTACAATGGAAACTTACCCCTCTTCAGGCTTAGCTTCACCTCAGGTCTAAGAAATGTTACAATCAATTTAACAAATTGATACCTGGTGTTACCTTGTTAATGCTGCAAAGTTAACACGTGTCTGATTTCAGTACATGTCAAATTTGTCAGCACTTAGACATGCGCTGCAGTTGTGTTGTACTTAAGACCTGCTCTCATTATAGTATTCCAGTCACCATATGTGCTTTTTAATGCACTGCAATTACAATAAACATTGACAAGGCTGGAGCATCATAACAGCATCATCTATGTCTCTCAAATAAAATTAAAGATACAGACACCCAGAAATCAGTCAGTTAAAAATATAAGATGTCATTAATAATACAAATGAAAGCAAACCTTTGATTCTGAAACAGGCAACTACTGTTTGTCATTTTGCATCTTATATGATAATTTTATACACTTATCATACAAAGAGAATTCACATTAGGATAACATGATTACAAACCAAACTAACACCAAGTTCATCTCTGCTTTTTCTGAAGTCTGAGCTCACTGCTGCTCTACAACAAGCTGCCATAAATTCTCTTTTGAGTTGTTTCTGTTAAGTGTGCTTCAGTTTATTAGGCTCATTCAACACAGACTTCTCCCAATAAAACCTATTTCTCGGCCTCCTTTATGAAACACCCCTCAGGTCGTGTGCGCTCTCTTCACATCAGTTACACTGTAAGGAAACACAACACCTGCCCTGCCGTGACAGCTCACAGCTTTCAAGATGACCGTACACAGTGCGTTTGAGTGAGAGCGGCCCGCGCTGTGGAAACAGTTGTAATTTCACTTGTAACAGCCAGGAGACTTGGGACAGCAGCACTCAGCAGTTTGGCTTCGATTCAGGCAAATCAAATTGGTCACCATGGTTACAGGCTGTCTGAAAACAGCATCTCCACACCATCTCCCAGTATAACACAAGTGAGGACAAAGAATGTGCCTAACAGTCCATTTCACAGTCCAGCAGCTGGCATATCCTGCCTCCATCCATCAGGTGTGAAGATGGAGAGCTGACGAGCTGCTCGGTGAACAGGAGCATTACTCTTCTACATCATCATCATGCTTGACTTGTAAACACCCTTTTAGTGTGTGTGTCAATTACATAACATGATACATCTCGAGTAATTTAAAGCATAAAAGGAGCACCGCTAAATTGTTTGTCCTCACTTCAACACCAAAGCAAAACACTCGCTACCTGTTGTCAAAGATAATGAGACAACCCTGACTTCCCCGGAGGAAGTGAGGAAGTCTAATCAGAGAAGTCGGTGTTCCCCCAGCAGATTTCCTGATTACCATTTCTCCCTGTAGGTTCGCACAACAAGGAGCCAGTGGCCACCTACTGCAACACCAAGCAAGGGAGGCAGATCTACGCCGCCTCAGCAGCTGAGGAGAGGAGGGAGGCTGCCGAGGAGGGGGAAGAAGAGGAGGAGGAGGAGGAGGAAGGCAGGGAGGAGGAAGAGGAGCAGAGGCCCTTGTGTTCCGGTGTGCTCGGCTACCCGGTGGTTAGGGACCACACCCTGGGCCTCGGGCTGAGCAGCACTCCAGACGCACAGGCTGGAGACAACGCGCAGACCCAGACGTATAAAGGTGATGACAGACCCAGACACCTGATTTATTCCTTCAGTAGTTTTCATTCTCACTCTTTTATTTAGTAACGAGAGATTTATTTTTGGCTGCTTAAAAGAAGCAGCTTCAAAAGGCTGTTTACCCTAAACAGAGTTTTCTATTTTTGCCTAAACATCAACAAACTGAGTTTAAATTAGCAAAATAACAGCGAGGAGACGAGGGCTTTCAATTAAAACTATATTAAGCAAGTCGCTGACTTGTTTAAACAGACATGAAATTTCCTGTAAATTTGCCAGCTTGTCCTCTAAAGTTCTAGTCCAGAATATTAATTGGCTCAGAAGTTAATTTAGAAATCCCCCCAAAAAAATCCCTAAGCCCCAAAGGAGGAATGTCACACCTATTAAAACTCCAAACAAGGATTATGTGTCATTACCGTGAAACCTAAAACGCACTCAGTAATAAAACATAAGAGGATTATATCCAGCTACTGGCCTGAGGTCACCCCTCTTCCTCGTAGGTCATGACTAAATGAAGGATTTACAGGAAACAGTAGGTAAAATCATGTTGTTGACATGACAAGGACTGGTGAGTTAGGTCACATTTAAATCTTTATCTTAGTGAAAAATGCAATTGTGGTTTTTAATTATTTATTCAGCTCGCGTAAAAATGAGACACTGCGCCGTGACACCCAGACAAAACAAGAACGTTATTATCGAATCCTCCTGTGGATTACAGTGCAGTTTTAGACAGTGGGAGCGGCAGGCTCGACTGAGCTGCATCTGGGATCGAGATTCCCGGCAAGCTCCGAGAGAAATCCTCACTTTCACCGTCTGCCTGCTGCTACATGCTGAGCAAACGCACCAGTTTGTGTCTGCGGCCCGACCTCGCATGATCTCCTGTCAGAAGAAGCCACTGTACTGCTGGCTTACACCCAAACAAAATCCTCCAGTGTGACCAAGCTCCTGCGCACACACACAGTAACACAACAATAACCTTTACTGCAGGACTTCCCTGTATTTATAAGTAAGATGCCAAAATTGTGTCAGTGTGTTGATTTAATATTAATATCCCATAATTCAGCTGTTGCTGCCATAAGGGGATTTCTGCCACAGTAGAGAGCAGAGTGATATTGATTCCCATAAACAGCCCGGCGATAACAACATACTGGAAATGTCATTTAATCTCCAGCCATCACTTGCAAAAAAAAAAGCCAAACGAAGGGGAACCCAAATCCCACTGAGGCTGTGATTGTCAACCAGGGTCAGATGTGTGCCTACCTCTGTAGGAGAGATGTTAGGATTCAGGAGGCGGTAAGCTGATCAGAGCTTAGTAAAACTAAATGATGAGAAAGCACAACACAGAAAGATGCTTCCCCCGAGGCGCTGTTCTAATAACACAGATCATTTACCCTGTGTGTGTGTGTTCACGTCTGTTTGCGCACGTCTCTCCCTCCAGAGCTCCATGCAGAGGAGTGGGTGCGTCAGCGTCCCGGCGAGGGTGCGGAAGAGTCAGCCCCGTGTCGAGAGACGCCGGCGGGAGAGGACAGCGACACAGACCTCACCTACGGAGAGGTGGAGCAACGGCTGGACCTGCTGCAGCAGCACCTCAACAGGTGTGGAGAGGAAATAGCATGTTGGTCATGTACAAACCAAAGCGTGTTCACTTAAACCTGTTGATTTTTGGTCAGAGTGGCAGCTGCGTGAGTGGAAACACTGAACACTGCGCGCTACTTAGACTAAATACATAAGTAACTGTGAGGATGTGCTCTATTTACAATCCTTTTCTATAGGATATAATCCATACCTGGCTTTATCTTAGGACCTATCATATTGTCTTAAAGATAAAATATTAATCATGCAGCATTGGAGGATTACTGCATATGTTGTATAAAGCTTTGTGTCTTCAGAGGAAGCTGTGTGTTGAAGCAGCGTCGCACTACAAATGAAAAAAGGGTGTGGAATAAGAAAGAAGTGAGCTCACTGCGGAGCTCTGCTCATCTCTGCTGGAGGCAAGAGGTTAATGTAGACGCCAGGATTTGATAAGAATATATGGAGTAAAAATATGTTTAAGTTTGAGCTTTTTCTTTAAACCATTGTGAGTCAGGTAGTCTCATAGGAGTGCAGTGCTAAATCAGTTTATTCATTTTCAATATCAAATAAATCTGGATCAAATTAATGATGATGAAAACATATTTTCAAGCTTTGGGAAGTCTGAAGCATAAAATGTCTACCATTAGAGATGTTGACCTTTTTAGACAAAAGACACCAATGAGATCCTGTTTGGCTCAGTTTCCCATTATAGGCTTTTTAGTTTTCTTTAACTTCATTTCTACAAAGTCATCTTTCAGAGCTCAGCGTGCAGTACAACCCTCCCTGCAGTTCTGCCTATAATTGGCTGAAAACTCGCACGGAGACATTTTGGGCCAGACACCCGCTGCAGCCGTGTTAATGCAGAGAGCAGACTGTGTGAGCAGCTCACGTGATTCTCGGCTGGTGGTGCACTGATACAGATGAGCAGGGAGGCAGACAGTCAGCGGCTGTCTATTTATAGCACGCAGCCACGAGATGCAGACACATTGCGAAGACTCCTGACGTCATCCCGCGAGGTTGGGATGGTGGATCTCATGGTGAAGTTGCAGAGTTTTGGTGCAGTTACGGAGGAAAAGTTGTCCTTCTCGACTTAATACACTGGGATCTAATGATGCGAGGTAAAGAACTATTTAGCAAGTTTCTTCAGGAGGCTGCGCGGTGATCTAACTTTTTCCTCCCAGTGGAAATGCGGGATCGTGCCAGTGAGTCTCCCCACAGCTGGTCATCATTCACCCATTTGTGCTAGATTGAGCGAGAATTTGTCAGAGGCGGCAGGCATGGCAGCTGCACCACCAACTCTCATTTTACAGAAACAGGCTAGAGCCAAATTGTTTATTACCACTTATTGTCCTCTAAAGAACAACAGGCACCTGGCAAAGCGACGAGGAGGCTTTCCCCTCTACACTGCTCTGCTCGTTCTGTTTGCTCTTTCTGTCTTTTTTGCTGATGGACTGAAAAAAGGTGTGTGTAGAGAAAAGAGGCTATTAACCCTCTCAGACTCTCCATGCCATGATGTAACTTAGGTAGGTGATGACACACGGTGCAGGTTTAGCTGTATTTTGGTACCTGCTGTCCAGCAAATATTAAAGCCTTATCTTATATACAAGATACTTTATTACTCGATCTGTTAGTACTGAAGTTTTCTTTGCATGCTCCAGCAATCACCACACACAGCAGATTTAATCAAGTACTGTATTTAAAGCTGGAGTAGGTTACGTTGGAGAAACTAGCGAGAGTGAAAATCCCACCCCCTTCCTTTAGGCCTCCCTCCAACGCCACTCCCACAAAGTACATTTTCATGCGTAGTGAGTGCACACAGGCAGGTAGGTAGCTTTTAACCAGCTTTTAACCTGTGACAGCCGCAGACTTTTCTCCAGAGCATTTGATTGATTGATTGCTGTCGGGATGTAAAATTTTTAGTACACTTTTTCTGTTTCACTTAAACCTCACTACAGATTAAATTACCAACAGTCCATAAAGTAGTTAGTTAGCTTCACGTCAACCAGCTACAATGTTAAAATGTTGCTTAAATCCTGATAGATCAGTATTAACAATCAAACAATATTCAGTATATACGTGTATACTGTAAACAACCAGAGGTAATTTCTCTGCAGACTTAATGCTTTTAATTTTAATAACTACTTACATTTTGCTGGACAAACTTCTGTATTAGATTTTGCATGAAATGCAGAAATTTTAAAGGAATTTAAGATTTGAATTTCAAAAGCACGGTGCTTCTCCATGTAAAGCGTCTGAAGTTGTAAGGTTCGAGCCTCCCCCTAGTGTTTGGTATTAGTACCAGTATCACACATCCACCATCGTCCTTTAATACCACTGTCCTCCTCAGCCCTTTGTGACGCTGAGGAGGAGACTTTGGCCTGATATATCAGATTGATCCTCTCTGTCCATACATTCTGTTTGACTACTGTTTTTTGTTCCTGAGAAAAGTGGGGCACAAGATATTATCTGTCAACGGGCTGACAGCCAACCAATGGGGAAGATGAGATGAAATTATAGATCCCTGTGGTGATAATTAGGTCACTGCAGAAACAAATGGAGTACAAACACACATCATAACATCAACATGGCAAAACAGCGACATTCACATTTAAAGGTGGACTATGTGATTCTTGAGAAAGCTAATCCAGTACACGTCTTTTTGTCAGATTCGGCGAATATCTCGTCACCTCGCTTCATCTCGCAAGCTGATCATGTAACAGTCATCATAACTGTTACAGCAGTTTTTCCTGCCATCCAGGTTTAATCTGTGTGATGCTGGCTTGCTGCTCATTTAAATATCTAATTGATGTAACAATGCGCAGCTGCTCATCACCTGTTTGTCATCAGTACTGATTAGGAAAACTGAGCATCGAAACAATCAACTCTCAAGACTCTTTTTGAATTTGAAGAAGCGAACCACAAAAATGCTTAAATCCATGTTTTATTCTTTGTCTTTCCATCAGACTGGAGTCCCAGATGACGGCAGACATCCAGGCCATCCTGCAGCTCCTCCAGAGACAAACCACGGCCGGTCCCCCGGCCTACAGCACTGTCACCTCCAGCCCTGAGTACCAGAGGCCAGCCATCAGGGTGCAGCCGGTGTCTGCCATCCAGACAGAACTCAGCCTCGCTCCTGCTCCACCTCGACCACAGGTACACCAGACACTTCACTCTGCTTCAACACCAAGCCAGCCCCTTTCTAAATGTCTGAGCTTACTAAGAAACAACTGATGTGTTTGCAAAAGAAATATCTGTATTAAATCAGGTCATACACCAGGCAGTTTTACAGCGAGATAGTGCCTTATCCAGGATATGGTGTCAGGGTGAATTGTATCGCCATGAGCTTTTCACCTAGCAGGCAGGGCTGGATGGTGTTAAAAGCACTGGAAAAGTCAGAGAACACGAGGAAGGTCGTGGTATCCTCCACTCCCAAGTGTGCTTTGTTTGCAAACTGCAGCCGGTCTTGGCAGTCAATAAGCAGGGTCCTTGAGTGCTGCAGAGCCAGCCCCTCAAATGTCTTCATGACCTGTGATGTTAGTGCCGTAGGTCATGTGGTCATGGAGAGTATTTAAGTGATATCTTGGTTCCAACTTCTTAAATGTGAATATTTGCAGCTTTTTCTTAAATATATTGGGGTTTGAACCTTTGGCTGGACAAGACAAATATTTGAATGTCAAATTCTCTGTAAAATTGTGATTTAATAGACCAATTAATTTAAAAACATTATCCACATTAATCACCAATTAATTGCAGCCATAATATTTTTATTGCTGAATTTGATGATTGCTATTTAAAATAAATGGTCATAATCAAATAATGCTGTCGAACACTAAGAATTTATCATCAAAACAGAGTATCATTAAAGTGTTTGTTTCTGTAATATCAAATATCAATGAGAAAGAGGTCAGTATCTGAAATGATGCAGAGAAACCTGCATTTTATTTAATGAACATTCTGTATTGGTGTAAATATAAATAATGTAGTCTTGAGTCTGACTTCGCACTGCAATCAGTCCTCCATTCCTACAAGATACAATGATGACAGTGTTTACTGCTTCTGCTCTGTTGTTCATTCAAACAAAAACCTTAGATAATTACAAGTTTAATGATCTAAAATACAGGACGCTACGGTAACGGCACATTAAAACCATATCTTACACTACATTACATTTTGCAATCCAAAGAAAATGTCTTCTTTCCCACCACATCACTGGTAAATAGCTGCACTTATAATATTCTGCCTCTCACCCATTCACACACACCAGTGGCAGCTACAATGCGAGGGGCTGGCTTTACCATCTTAGTAATGTGTATTAAAACTTACTAAAACTAATATCAGTCCGTCTGTGTGTACTCTGAGGTTTGAGCAAGTGCTCTGCACTTTGTACGCATTTTATGTTTAAAGGGAAGAATGTAGCAAGTCAGTTTGGCTCTTTCCATAAACAGTTTTGCACATTGAAGCTGTTTCTGTCACGCACAGACTGTGTCAAGAGTCTCCGGTAATGTGTTCTCGGTCAGCTGGTCTTGTTTAAACAGACATTCGGTTACGTGTCGTCTACTTCCTTCGATATCTGTCTTTAGTGTCTCTGCCAAATGGCGTGTGATGCCCACTGTATTCTGTCTCCCTCAGAGCCCAGGCCCAGAAAAGGCCCAGAACAAATCCAAAGAATCCTCCCCAGTCCTCCTCCACACAGAGACTCTTCCAGATGGGAACTTTGCTGAACTGCTGGAGAGCGGCACAGAGACGACGCAGACGCACACACAAAACAACATGGACTCTCTAGAGCAACAACAGCCACCGAGGTTCCCATCAGGCCGACAAGCCTCCCTACCTGATGTCCCCAGCAGCTCAGGAATGTTGGGACTCCACAGGCCAGTTTCTGACCCGGGGCTTCCAGAAAAGTAGGCCTCCACACACACTTTGACTTTGGCTGAAGGTCATTTTTCAAGCTTGACTCAGGGTCTAAGAAAGAGACTGAATATGCAAAGGAAAACAAACTGTAGACTTTCTTCCATTTCTTTTCAGAAAACCTCCCAGCCCGCGCCCCACCAACTCTGATTTAGATGTATAAAGTCTATTTATACAGAGGTATTTATACACTATATTAATAACATTATGTAAAGTCATCAACTACCGTGTACATACTTCAAATAGAACACTGCCAGCAACACGAGGCACCTAACGTGCTTTTTCTAAGAGATATGCATGTTTTTGTTTCTCACGTCGTCTTTTCTTTTCTGTTGCATGTTCCTCACACACACTCTGCGACTCACCGGGCAATCAGGTGTGACCTTGGCATGCTTACAGACTACTGTAGCTATCAAGTCTCATTTTCTATGACTCTTCCCTCCTCACAGGGGACAAAGCTACTTGAAACTCTTTCCTAGGCATTTCTATGTTCCACTCCGCAGCTTTGAAGTTCATCTTTTTATCAGCAGCTCCGAACGGTCGACGCAGTGACAAACTCACACTGAGATCAGTCTGTATATTTAGCGTGCCTACTGTACACAACACATCGCCACTACAGATGAAAAATCCCTTCTTATTCAGCTCAGAACATAGTGTAATAATAACGTGTGTAAATCCTGCGTGGGCATCCCATAGCACAACAAGACTTTTGTCTTTGAGAGCAATAATGGTGAAGAGACTCTTGGTATAGTTTAATACGCTCTGGAGATCATTTTATACAACCTGAACAAAGAAAAAGAGCATATTTCAACAGCATTTTTGTTCTGAATTAATTTGCTATGTTATCTGTATCCTGACACGCCTTACACCTTCACATGCAGAACGTTTTAGTGGTTAACTGTAAATGTTCAAGACAACAAAACGAATGCCTAAAGTTGTGGATTTAGTAGATGTGAAAACATAATTACCATATAACCACCTTCATCATATTGATATTGTATTAAGCATGGTTTGGGGTATTTGCAGTTGCAGACAAACCTTGTACAGGACATTTGTGCCCAGGCAGTCTTGCATTGGGAGGTGTACTTGTTTGGTCACTCTTCTGAGCAGAGTTGGCAGAGTTTAACCTGCATGTAATTTCAGGACAGTCAACAAATTAGAATTTCAGTGGGGTTGATGAGTTTTTCTTTTTAGCTTGATGAAGTCGTCCCAAAACTACCTTTGACATGAATTTGCTGACATCTTAGAACTTTTAACGCAAGTAGCTGTTTGTATATTTGTCCCACCAGACAACCTACAAAACGTAATAAGAAGTACATTTCTCAATCATTCTGTCACAGAAATTATTTAAACTGCCTCGACGTAATGTCCCATACAAGTGTATGTAAACTTTTGACTACAACTGTAAGACTGCCGGACAGGAAGCAACATCCTGAGTCTTTGTAACAGCTGGAGCGAACTCTGGCTATCCCACACGGTAGTTTTTGGTTGCATGCTTTTAGGTCTTCCATGATCAACTTAAAAAGTACAATTTCGTAAATAGATTATCATCACTAACAAAGCATCAGATGAAGAAAAAAGTTTTTTTTAAGATGTTTTTTTTTTCACGTTTTGGGCCAGAAACACAGCTCAAGCCTTCAATAGCCTTAGCTTTATATGCCTGCTCTAGCCTTTACGAACGACATCAATCCAATTCTCCAACATCACAGATGTAAATGTACTGAACCATTTTAGAGTGAACTGCATGACAAAAAATTAATTAGTCATTTTAGTTTTCAAAGTACACAAATTCTAACATGAGCTCATGTATTGCATGGAGACTGCACTTGACTAAATTATAAAAGGTCTCAATCAAATGTGTGTGACATGTATTCATACTAAGGTACGGCACATAGCTCATCTAGAGAGATTTAGAAATAGCGGTTAGACCTATTTTTCTAAAACAAAGTATTTAATTTGCCATTATTTTTATATGTACCTTTTATTGTTTTTTAAAAAGCCCTTATGTTAGAATGGTGTGGACCGCTGAAGGGATGAAGAATGCAATGCATAGCCTCTCAATGTAGCAAGCAAGACTCCAGTGACAGGCATCACTTTAAGCTGTGTGCTGCATTTACTGAATGCTGTTGAAATAATTTGTCTTGATTTAATATTGCACATTGATTTTAATGTCATTCCGCTGAGTTTCTACTTTGACTTTTCCCTCTGAACTTCTTCAGCACATTGAAGCGGCCAACACTTAACTGTCATCTTAAGCCCGGGCTTCATTGTGTCCCCTGACTCATCCAGTGGAAACCTCCTCACTCCAAACCCCTGGTGATAACATCATAACGTGTAGAACTGATGAAAGGGTTTGTAAGATGAGAGAAATGATGAAATCATATCAGATTGTCATGATGAAAAAGCTCATTTGTTTCCTACACTTCCAGACGAGCTGAGAAGTCAGAGATAATTGGGGGAAATAGAAGCTGAATGCGGGATTGAGATGGAGGCGGGGTGTTTTCTTTGATAAGCTTTCTTTCTCGAGCACAGATGTAGAACAAAAGTTGCTGAAGCCGAACTCGACATGTCCGACGCCTGGTGAGTCGTCCACTGGACTTTCATGGGATTTGCAAACTTTTGCACAGAGATTAGAAAACTTGCTGTACTGGATATAAATGTCACTTTTTAAATCTAGTGCTGTTCACAATTGTTTTTATGCATTTTTTTAAATGTTTGCCACTGTATTTTATACAATGCAACACTTAACAGCTAATTTGAATGTTTCCGTTCTTAACTATATTTAAAGAAATGAAATATATTGTGTAAATAGACTGAGGAAAAATGCGCAACTGTATAAATGATTAAACCGAATGCACATTGATTTAAAAAGTGTTTTTGTATTGTGGATAACAAAATACCATCCTTACAACATGTGTGCATGTTCAGAGGTTGACTTCACTGCAATCTTTAAGTAAAAAACCTGGCTGTGTTTAAACTGAAACATGGACAACAAGTGTTTACAGCTGCAGAATCTCAGGCAAATTAAGGTAATGACATTACATTGTTTCAATAACATTAGTATCAGGTAGCAGTGTGGATTTATAGTCAGCTCACAGTCACTTTTGTTACAGCCCCTCCTCTTCCTGCTCCTGCAGGAGGCTGAAGAGCTGGGCAATCACCTACGCAGCTCTACCTTCAGAGCTTATTTAGTCAGGACTGATTTGGTCTCTCTCCTCCAAGGCCGGCGTCTTACCAGGTCGTGTGTCGTGTTTTTGGTTTATCCTGACAACACACACATCCATTCATTGCTGACACAACTGATAGTCATTCTTTGCCACACCACATTATTGATGATTTGACTTCTCTTTTATTTGTACAATAAATCATCTCTCTAGTATGCAAACCTGTTGTCTTACCTCCTTGTAACAAGCCAGCTCGTAGCCCGTGACAAAAAGGAGGTGAGACACAACAGGTTTGCATACTAGAGATGATTTATTGTACAAATAAAAGAGAAGTCAAATCATCAATAATATGTGGTGTGGCAAAGTAGGACTATCAGTTGTGTCAGCAATGAATGGATGTGTGTGTGTCAGGATAAACCAAAAGGAAGACACAGGACAAACCTGGTAAGACGCCGGCCTAGGAGGAGAGAGACCAAATCAGTCCTGGCTAAGTAAGCGCTGAAGGTAGAGCTGCGCGGGTAAGCCCAATCTGCAGGAGAAGGAAGCAGGAAGGAGGAGGGGCCGCAACACTTTGGCTTGTTATCAAGTTAAACATCAAGCTATATATGCATCTAATCTACTATAGGTGGGGCTCAATATAACTTTTAGAAAATAGAAGTGCACATTATTTCGTGAACATACAATACTGTTCACAAAGTAATGCACACCAGAAAAGTGTTGGCAAGAACAAAACTCTTAACTGAAATTCAGCGTAAAGGCAAATCAACATGTTATCTGTAAATACTGCTGACGCTGCCTTTACTACATAGTTATATATAAATGCTTTTAAAATATTGGACAATACATTCAGAGATTATAATGGCACAATAGGTGTCTCACAGGTCAGACGATCCTTACAGTATCAGTTCACTGGCAGAGTTTCATTCTAAAATGAGACCCACAGCACAATGTTCAAACTAGTGAGAGATTTGGTTAAGTCATGCCTACCTTGTTCCAACATTAAAGCCCCTGTCTGTACATTTATTTGTATGCCTTTACAGCATTTTTCTAATTATTCAGACACTGTTATACTGTATTATTATATTCTCCTCTAATTTGGATACATACAGTGTGTGTGTATATATATATATATGTGTGTACACCGGATACATCTCCAGCCCCTCCCTGTGTGACATACAAGACTAAAGCATTACACCAAGCGTTACAAGCAATGGTTCTTTTCCTGTTGCGGCTCATGGCAGCTCACTAATATACTGGCCTCCCTTTGCATTCCTGTGAGGCAGCGGTCCAGGATCCACCGCTGATTGGTTCATTAGATGCTGTGACCTCGTTGTGTGGGGACACACCGCACCACTTAAATGGCCATTGTGCACAGGATAAACTGGTGAGAGGGGAGTGGAAAGACAAAGAGAGAGAGTGTCAACCACAGGACCTCATCAGGAAACGCCCTTTAAAAGTACACTGAGCTGTTTTCACATTCAGGCGCAGTGACAGAAGTAATGTCATGAAACGTGTGGATACTGAACGCAGCATGCTCGTGTTTGACATGCTGAGACGGTAGGTCATTACAAAAACTCACTGTTTGTTTCTCTGTGCACCTGATTCCATAAAAATGAGACAAATAAGGCAAAACAGCTGACAGAGCACCTGCAATAATATTTCTAACTGTTCCAGGTCGTCTAATACAAGCACACTGATGAATTAGGTATGTTTTCATTTGTCTGTTGTTTTTCTCAGTCTTTGGTAACATTTTTGTGGATGAAACTTAACCACAAACTAGAGCTGGACGATAAAACAACAATTGCAATATAATTTTCTTTCACTAATAATATCAGATGTTCAATAAATGTTTGATTTTATTCACTTGAATCATACACAAATTAGGACTTGATTTTTTTTTTAATGGGAAAAGTACTGAAAGCTTTTTATCAATTGTTATTAATGTTCTACCTCAGATTTGTAAAGTGATCCACTGCTCAACATAAAGAAGAGTCTGAACCACAACCATCAGGTTTCTACAACTTTCACTCAGGAGCAAAAATCAGCCTTTACACTCATGAAATAACGATGTGATAGTTATTGTGATAATTATCAATATCAAAAGATATGAAATTTTATCGTGATAATTTATTTGGCCATATCATCCAGCCCTACCACAAACGCAGCTAAACACGTAACCTTATATGGCAATTTAGGGGTATTTTGTGTTAATGATCTAATTTCATGTGCCGCCTCACGAACAGGTAGCATTTATCAGGCTGAAATGAGCAATTGATATCCAGGTTGTGCCATGTTAGAGTTTAGTGAGTCTGACTGGGGACACTCGTCCAGGCAAACCGAATGAAAATGTTAAAATTCATGTGGAGGGTCCAAAAATAATAAAGCTGAGGGCGCCCTTGCTTTCTTAAAAAAGTAAAACATACGGTTCAGTCCGCTCCCCAGCCGAATCATTTTCCGCAGTCCACTTTGATATTGGCTCAAATAAGGCTGGGTGATACAGCCAAGTTTTTTTATCATGCTAAAAAAAAATGTATATATCCGATATATAAATATCAATCCATTGTTTCTTTGAAGTTTAAAGGCTGATTTTTTGCTCCTGAATGAAAGTTGAGGAAACCAGATGGTTAATGTTTGTTTTAAACTTCACAAATCTGAGGCAGAACATTCAAAACAATTNTGAAATCTTTTTTCAACAAATATGCATGAGTAAAATAAATTTTTAGGTTTTTTTTACAGTCCTTTTCCTTAATAAAAATATATCTGATTGCTAAGTGCTAATTTGTTTGATCCAAATAAATTAAATCATATTATTCTTGAGGAATAATTATCATGATAGTTGTATTGCCCAGCCCCAGGCTAAAATGACCAGTCATAAACAGCAAATTATCCAATGGAGTGAGATGTACAAAAGGAAAATGGGGCTGTGTGGGAGTGGACTTACATCATCATACTGGAAGTTGACAGATCCCTGGTGCATGGTATCTCTCTGTCTGAAGTTCTCTGTAACAGAAGAGTAAACGCTCACCGCACTGAAGAGTCACGATTTCAATAAAGCTTATTTCACAACACCTTGTGACACAGATTTGTGCAGCGAGCCAAGCAGAAGGTCACAGCACTTCACAGATTTCAACAGGGATCACAGGTGGAATGAAACCAAACACAATTCCGCTGCCAGTCCACATTTAAAGCATGCATCTGCACACAGAGCATCCTGGGTGTGTGTTACATACCTGTGAGAGCTCGCAGTTTGACACAGCAGGCCACGTAGTCATCAAAGAAGATCCTTCCTCCTTTGTTGTAGCGCTTGATGATAGCATTCAGCGTCTGAGGACTGACGCGGTAGCCTGATACAGAGAGGAGAAGAATGTCAAACATGTGGTTAGATAGAGACTCCAGTCTTTCCTGTCAAACTGTGGGTCAAAGGTGCACATCAACATGACTGTAGAGCCTCCCTGTATTTGCATTTACTACATGTCTGACATCATGTATCGGCCCAGTCAGCTGGTAACACCTCATATCATTTCCCTCCTTCCACTGCTCTATGCAGCCTGCAAAAGATCAACTTTCTGAACTGTCTGTCAAAAAATGTAATAATGATCCAACAATTTCAGCATAATAAATCCATCCTTGATTATTCCTACAATCACTCTGGGAGTATTTCCTTAAAACTGCAGATGGTAAAGCTATATTTAAAAGAACAAAACATTTTTACAGAGCTGTTTAAATGTGCGGCTGCAACTTTACTGTTTTGTTTCACTCTCACGTCTGTCGTAACGCCGTTTGTAGCCGCAGCAGGCAGCTATTTTCACCAAAAAAACACTCTGAAAACCCACTGTGCACGAGCTCCTCAGCAGCAAACAGCAGACAGACACAGTTAGAGACTAGCAGGTGAACACTGTGGAACATTTAGCAGCTAAAGAGCCAGATATTTCCCTCAGGAGTTGGTAGAGACCAAAAACAGAAGCTAAAAAAAACTGGCCAATAAAACCACACATCTCCAAATGACTGATCATGTTGCTCTGTAACTGGATGTATATGAAAGTCTTTGCTAACAACTTCACCATATCAACTTAAAAAGTGATTTTTAATAAACGCTGTGTTGTTTCTGTGTTTCTGCTGCCCCCAAGTGGCCAAAAGAAATTAGTTATTGTAGGTTTAAGATGTGCAAAATAATTTTAAGATCAAAGCTATTTATTAATTTTAGCACCATATTTTCCCTATATAACCTAGATAACTTAGTCATGTTATTATTTGCCTATATACATAGTGATTTAATTTTCTGCATTTTGAATTTTACCATTATCTAAACTACAGAAAACAGTCGATAAACTACAATATGTCATAACTTCTACTTTGCGAAACAAAACAGCTTTTTATGTTATAAAGGTTCATGCTACACAATATTTTTAGGGGGAAATTATTATTACTATTAGTGCCCTGTTATTCAACAGTAAAAAAAACACATACATAAAAACATTAAGTCAAATAAATCAGAACAAAATGCAACACCAAGAAAATCACTGATTTATGCCCATCGAAATTCCTCCTGCTTATAACCTGACTGTACATTTTGAGGACTGACTTATGAAGTCTAATAAGTGTCAAACATTCTGTTTACCATTCGATATATTCACACTAGAGCCAGACCGACATTAAAGGTGAAAAAGAGCTGATTTATGAGCAGATATTGAAAATTACTGGGATAGTAGACCCCTTTAGAACGGAACGATATTGAAAGCTGTGTATCTAGGCTATAATACCATTTCTTAAATGGATTATATTAAATAGTTTATAGTCTTAACTGAACATGTAAACAGTTGCACATCAATAAATATTTGCTGCTGGAAGGTGCAACTTTTTCAGCCATCTGTAATACGTTAAACTCTGTAGTGTAACCGCTCATTACAACGTTAGCGCTCCTCCACTGATAAACCCAGCATTAGTTTTTTAAGTAAGTCATGTTAATTAACATGACAAATGCAATTAGCTCATATCGGCCGATAACATCGGTCGGCTCTAGTTCCCGCATTAAATACCCATGTTAAACTGTAAAGAAAACTCTCACCCATAGCGGTGATCGCCTGAGTCATCTCGTGAGGTTCAACAGTCCCACTCCTGTCCTGGTCAAACATCATGAAGTTCTGCTTCCAGCCGTTCAGAGCCGTGAACAGGTCCTTGAACTCATTGAAACCCATCTTGCCTGTAAAGTCTCTCTGGGGAAAGTCTGGTTAAGCTTTAATAACTGCTGTTCCACATGGATAATGACTGCAAGGTGTGATGGTAATAAAAAAAAAGCAGCTGGTTGAACCCTATGTACTGCTCACATATTTCAGAGTCAGCCAGACCCATTTCCACCTCTGACTGACACAGATGTTTTTTTCCCCCCACTTCACCCTGGTGGTCCACAAAGGATACATCGAGCATTGCAATCATGATCCGGCACGTGTCTATGCTGAATGCTGTGAAAATAATAAAACATGTTAAGAATAAAAATGTTCTGCCAACGCCTAACACGACAAATTCTTAAGACTACAGAAAAAACTACCACGATGGCCACATCAGCACACAATCTATTTAAAGGTACAATCTGTGGCCAAATGTAAACAAAAGGCAGTAAGCTGCGCAACCTGCTTACATATCTTTGAGTATGTTCACAAAACACCCTGAGGATAAAACTTTCTCCTGACAGGCTGAGTTAGCAGAAACCCACACCTCAGGGCTGACATGTTTTCAGCTTAAAGGTGGGTTATGCGATTCTGGAGAATTCCAGCATCATGATATAGAGCGAAGATATATAGCTAACGTTAGCTAAGTTCAGTTAGCAAACTGTCGTTAGAGCTGCTGCTGGGAAGCTAACATGCAGAGAGGACGAGACTGTCCCAGAGCCAGCACACACACACACAACTCTCCTCCTACTATAACTAATATCACAACAGCAGCATGTCTTGGTCAACTAGAAAGTAAGCCGAATGTCTGTGGACAAGTCATTTAACCATTATCTGACAGACAAATAATGGATGGAATAGTGTTGTGTGGCGAGCCCATTTGTTTGCTTTCTTATTTACAGAGCCAGGGCTGAGTACAAACCTGGATTTTTTTCAGCGCACACACAAAGAACAGAAAGCTAGGAGTGAGGAGATATTGGCTGAATTTGACGTGTACTGGATTAGAATCGCTTACGCCACCTTTAAGAGTAATTCACAAAGCTAATATCTGCTGCTGTGAGAAGCTGGAGGAAGTCCTTGGTACGTCTAAGTCACTAACACCTGCTCATAATCAAATACCACAATATTAAAACTTATAAAAGCAGATTTTGATTGCAGGTGAGTTATGGATTCAGTCAGCTCGCCAGCAAACGCAAACAATTCTACAACCCACAGAGATGTTGTGCACAACTCCCTCTACTGTGACACTGAGAGAAAGAAAAAAAACAGCTGTTGCAACGCTTCATCAGCCCAAAATCGCTCCCTTCACAGTTTAACAGCTCATTAAATGTACATTAAAACATGTCAGCCTTAGCAAATGGGGTAAATCCCGCTCCTAGTGGTAAGATTAGTGAGTCACAGCAACAGCTGGTTTTTGTTAAATTCATCAAGCTCAAGAACCTGTCCTGCAAGAATAAAGCTCTTGAATGAATTTAACCTAACAGTGCTCTGTAAATTAACTCATGGGAGTCAGTCATCCTCTTTTAGTAAGGTAGTGAACTTACGAGTGTAGCTGCCACTGAAACCAGACTGGGTCAGGCACCTCTGGAGCTCCTCTGCATCAATCTCACCGTCCTGTGCAGAGCAGGGAAGTGATACTCAGTCATGTGTGAATAAACATCGTTCTGAGGAGACTGCAAAATCAACCTCTGTATGCTACCACCAGTACTGTAGACACTATGCCGAGTGACAACGGGGAAATCAGAGAAAAAGAAAATGTGAGTTTAAAGCAAATTTAAAGTTAAGTGGTCTTAAATAATAGTCTGGCAGCGTTCTGTGAGGAAGATTTAAAATGCAAACCATGTACAATGCACACTGTTTTTGCATTTCCTTTTTAATGTTGGAATTTACTTTCATAATTACAGTAAAAGGACAGTGTTTTAGCTTTCTGTCCAAAATAACGGAATCAATTCTTTTTAATGACGACATGAATTTTCCATGCCACATCAACACCTAATCACAACACAGAAAAAGTAATGACGTGTACTGTATTTAGTGTAGCCCAGCAGGCAGCAGCATAGACCTGCCAATACTATACTGTCATTAAAGGTCATGAAGAGTTTAAGGTTGTTTTTGTCCAAATGGAAGAACTTTTTCCACCACAAATCAGAAAATAATACCACTGTTCAATCTCAGCCTGGGGGCAGGACCATGGGTTCATTATTGCTGACAGCAGCTGCCATGATAGACAGCCTTTCACATTAAAGCTTTTCTGGTCATATTAAAGTGTAGTAAATGCATAAAAAAGGAAATAATTATAACAATGTACATCATATTTCACTTTGTATTTATGTAGGCATTTTAAATCGCCCAACTAGAAAAAAAAAACACAAAAACCAAAATTAATACTACTATTAATACTACTCTTTATACTACCAAAGACTACTTTACATCTTTCACTATAAAAGAAGTCATTTGCTCTGGCGACACAAGTAGTACCAGAGGAATCAAGTTAAGACAGAGCTGAACATTTCTCAACCGGGAGTTTCCTGAACCATTTCAAAAAACCTGAAATATCTGAAAACAAAGCATGTCTTGGTCTTGCCCACACTTGAAAGCAGGCCTACAGTGAAAAACATGGCTTTCACAAAGGATACCCTGTAATGTGCGCTCTTCAAGATATAATAATTCAAGAGAAGTGAGTAGTTAAACCACGCCTACCTGGCCTGCTATGGCTGTAAAGTAACCCCACATTGGATCGTTGGCAGCTGGGGCTGGGGCTGGGGCGCCATACGTGCCTGCATAGCCTCCTCCATAGGGGGCATATCCTCCCTGGGGAGGTGCACCTCCCATTTGTCCACCCATGGGGCCTCCCATGGGGCCACCCATGGGGCCTCCCATGGGGCCACCCATGGGGCCTCCCATGTGCCCTCCTGGCATTCCTTGTGGCGGCATCCCCTGAGCCTGCATGCCTGGCATCGGACCCCCATACTGAGGCAGAGAAAGGAAAGGATTCAACATGAATACAAGCACAATGCACATCCTTTCTTCCTAATGTTCATGTTAACTACATATTTATCAGTAATAATAAAGTGTGACACATTATATTAGCTGAGCTGTGAAATACAAGCATTCTGGTGAATTTTAAATACTATAAACCCCACAAACCAAACTCATTCTAAATATACAAACTTAACCAGTAAAACAGAAAAAAAATATGTATCTGATTGAAATGCAACCATTTTCAGCACCACTACAACAGACACGTGAACTGTGTTCTCCCTGCACTTTTCAATAAATCAAAGCAGGAAAGTTTTGGATTCACTGACTGGTGTGTAATCTTATTTACAACAACTGGAAATGGCACCACTATTCGCAGGTTTTATGTTTTTGCTGTGGGTGATGCAGAGATGTTTTTGTATCCAGATATCATCCAACAGCAGAGACTGACTGAAGCACTGAAGCGCTGAACCTGGTGTACTTTTAAGATATGACAGCAAGCCCGCTCAGCGCTTTGAACTGTATTTATTTATATTTTTGTATAAATTTATTTATTATTTGCTCCCAGTTTTCGCACATCCTGTCACAGCATTTTTATGTCTGGCTAAATATTATGAGCATTCATTTTGGTATTCAAGTTGAGTTTAATATTGTTTATTATGCTTCAGGTGGCTGTTGGTTATTATATTAATATAGAGCCTGGTCATGTAGTGCCCCACCGTTTGCTATGTGGGCGCAGGTAATGTGGGGGAGGTTTCAGTAAATGTTGGAACTGAAGCTGCGATTCAAATTCAGTCTTTCCATCACTATATGAGCACTTTATATGGCATGAATCAATGGATATTCAATTTCGTAGCTTTCTGAAGTTCATTTAGAAAAAAGTTTGAGCACAGAAATAAATAAATCTGACTTTATTAAGTGAGGTTCTGCTAAATGTATGTTTGCGACTGGTCCTATGCTGCAAACCCCTTTTATGTGAACATGGCTGGATTGGGAAACCCTGGGTTGACTTGCAGAGCTGATAATCAGTGTTGTGTGACCAGTGTTAGGGAAGCCACATAGCAAAAATATATTCTGGGTATGTTGAACTTGCTTCACAGAAGGGCTGGGCGATAAAACATTAATATTGCCATATAATATTCCTCAGTAAAATATAGTAAATGTTTGATTTAATTAATTTCAACACATACTTGACAAAAAAGGAACTGAAAAAAAAAGTTTTGCTTAATTTTACTTGTGCATATTTGTTGAATAAAGATTTTACCATTTTAATTTTCTACCTCAGATTTGTGAAATAATCCACTGTTTGGCATCAATTGTTTGTTCTGACCATAAAGAAAAGTTTAAAACCACAAGGAATCATCTGGTTCCTTCAACTTTCACTCAGGAGCAAAATTCTGCCTTTAAATTTGATAGAAATAATTTTTTGACATTTCTCGTATCTATACCGATATATATGAAATGTTTTGTCGTGGTAACCCTGCCTGCCCAGCCCTAATTCACAAAACAGGCCTCAGGTGTGTAGGCAGGTGAAAGAATGCGGACCAGCCCCCTTTGAAGGCCTCCTATTGGCTGATTCAGTGCTTGAGGGCGAGCATTGTGGGTTGTGGTTTCTATTTTACAACCAGTTTAAAGATCACACTTTCACACTTGCTAAATTTTAAGCTTCATCAAACAAAGTTTAAATTAAGATGTCCAGGATCAGTGCGTTCATCCAAAATCACATATCTAACGTTATATAATGAGTATTATGTATGCATTATATCAAACTAATTGAATTACAGATTAAGATATAGTGTACGGGCTTTAAGGAAGGCACCACCCAAACCTACACAGTTAGTGGACTAAAGGCAGCTGCTAGTTTTGTTGAGTAACCTACGTTAACCGTTACTCCTGAGAGTTCAGGAACTTGCATCCCGGAAGACATTTTTCTGACCTAATGATGCCAATTTAGCTTCTAACTTTCAAATGAAACTGGGGAAAAGTCACGTATATAACTTAAACTATATATGGATATCTACATTGCTACAGGAATGCCTGTAATTAACAGACCGTCTCGCGTTAAATTTATCGGGACTTTCACTGAAACAAGCGCCCCAGGTTAGCTTTTCTGCTAATTAATGTAGCTCGTTAATGAAGCAAAAGCACGGTTACATATAATTTACTCACCCCGCCGTAGCCCGGATAAGCCATTTGTGTGAAACAGAGCAAAATGTCACAAGTTTTATATATTTAAAGTGTGACTAACGCTCGAGATGTGTTACTGTTACACTGCTGCAACTTCCGAGAAGTGTGAACAACTGCTACGTCACATCCGGGCGGTCGGAAGTGCGACCAGACAGCCAATCGGTGCGGAGGAGGAGTGAAGGACCCGCCTACCAGCGGTGTGCAAGCTCTCGGTGCTGCAAGAGTCCTCCTAAGATTAGAAAGTAAGAACACATATAAAGAAAAAAGTTATTAAAAACGCAGTCGACCCCGCGACCCTGTACGCTGGAGAAGTGGTTGACGATGGCTGGATGGAAACGCAGTGGAACAATCTGTGCACACAAGTCTATGGTTTACAAGTTGCTATTTGAAGGCTACTAGTGTTTATTTATTTATTAGTCACTGCTGGTAACTATTCCGTTAGATACTATTTCTTTTTAATAGTAACAATTGATTGGATAATAGGACTAAAGTTTTGTCACTAGAAACTATTCCATTCGTAAGGCTACTAGAAACTATTCTTGCTTTACTAGAAACAATTGACAATACTAGTATTTAAGGTTTTGTCAGTAGTAGCCAAATACATTAGTTACCAGTAACAGTTACTAGTAAGGTTTTTTAGCTACTTCGCCATTGAAATCAACAGGGCTCTGCAGTTCAGATATCACCTTTTTATTAGTAACAAATAAAAAGTTACTAGTCACCTTTTAATTAGTTACTAGTAACCACTAGTAATTCATTAGTCATTAGTAACTATTCCAAAAGACAGAAGAGCCATTTTCATTCTTACTTGTAATTTGTTTTGGGTTACTACTCATTCATTAATGAATAGTGGCTTGTTGATAACATTTTAATTTTTTCTAGTAACTAAAGGAATAGTTACTTGTAACTTAAAAAATAAGCACCAGTAGATAAATTATAGATAGAATAGAATTAGTAAAATGGAAATGTTGGTAGAAACTATTCAATTATAGTTACTAGTGACTAATGAACAGATATCTAAAATGCATAGTGCAAGTACTAGAAGCTTTTAAAAAGCGATAACAGCTTGCCATACAACACCCTGAAAGTCCTTTTGGTAACTTAACAAATTTATTTGCCATAAAGTTAACAGTTTCCTCTTTCCAAGAATTCCAACTTACTTATTAAATATTTGTTCTAGATTTCCAGTGTTTTTCCTTGTGATTTTATATGTTAAAATCATATTTATGACCTTTGCATGTCGCAGGTTGACTTTGCAAATGCTTCTACTCTATACTATTGCATACTGTTTTGCTTTCACAGAGTTTGAGATCCAGTTAATGAGTTCTTAAAGCTTTTTAATTTTAGAAATAAATGCAAATGATTTTAAATAATTAATAAAAACTTTTGCTGTCCCGATGGCATCTACCCGCCACTAGATGGTGCCCTTCAGTGAAACTCAACAGAAAAGCAGTGTTCTGGCTCACATGGGAAACATGTCAAGGACAGTGTGGGTGGTGAAAGGTGCAGAGGAGCCCATAACTTCCTGTTGAGCTCTGTGGTGCCTCATGACTCTAACTTAACGAAACATCTGTGGCGGGAGCACTCACTGAAACCTGGATGTAACAGTCAGATTAGTGGAAGTTTGACTGAAAAGTGAACGCTTCATGACTTCACTGGCAACTATGAAGGTAAATGGGTTGTTATGGTCCTGGTAACATGTAGATATGAAGGCCTGTAGGAAAAATGTACGTGCTGTCATGTCACGAGTACATATCTCTGTCTGTGCACCATTTTGCCTTATCGCAGTTGTAACACTGGTCATATCTCGGGAGTCAGTATGGCATATCTTCAAACTGAAATACATTTATGGTTAAAATTGCAATTGTTATAGTAGTGCAGTGGTTAAAGTGTCCTTGTGCAGAGACAGCGAGGTCAGCTGCTGCTACAGTACATTAACCTGATACACACAGTGCTGTAAGGATGTTAATAGAAGCATCACTGACCCATTTCTAACAGTGATTCCCTCACACTTCTCCAAACAATAACTTCCAAACTCAGTCCCAAGCCAAGAATGTAATTATAGTACTGACTGTTACACCACTTCTGCTGACATTAAAACCCAACTTTGTTTATCCCATTGAATAAACACTGGGAAGTCTGTCTGACTTTTAAGTGCAAATACTCAGCATCCACTGCAGTATATAAACAGTGTCATGTGCTGTAGCTGTCTGACCTCCACTGCAGACTGAAGTCTGTTAACAGTCTCCTCTATAAAACGTCTAGTTCCTCGCTACGCTGCATTATTATAAACTATGAGGAACCGGTCTTGGATCACACACCCCCCCTATCCCCCAGTAGTTTCTTCATTTTGTGTTTAATTGCTGTTTGAGTGTTTTCTTTAATGATTGACTTTCATGATTAGAAAGGCTGCTGCCAGTCATTTTCAATGTTTCCTTGTGTGCATGAACGTCACAGCAAATATTGTGGGCAGCAAAACAAAAAAAACTGTAGTTATAAAAGTGACATGACAGGACAGAGGAAACAAAATTGAACTTTAAGCTTCTGAAATGAGTTCACACTCTGAAGGAGATTATGATTGATCAGGAGGACAGCTGCTCTACTCCAAACAGGTTCACAGGATGAACTTGGACATGTTGGATGTGTAGAAGAACACAGAACATGAATTACATTAGATCCTAGAACTCTTAAATAACACAAAACAGTGAAATACTGCGCCATCGTCTTTAGCGCTGTTTTTCTTTTTTGGTCAATGGCACAGTCACTTTCTGCTGCCTCAATGCGATCACAAATTGCCTGAACTTTTTAAGACCAACACTCCCATCGGTGCACAGATGGGCGCAAGTGCATTTGCTATTTAAACAATGTGGGCGCCTGGTGTGAAAATTACATCTGCTGCATCAGTTGGAAACTTGCAATAAGACTTGGGCTGCACTTTGCACCGGGTTCAAGATAAGGCCCTTTATGAGATAGTTTGGGTTTTTTGAAATGGAGCTGTATGAGGTATCCATAGTCAATGTATTAGGCTACCTGCAGTAGATGTTTGTCGGTGGTAATACACTCACTATGGTTAAGTATCTCATACAGCCCTGCTTCAAAAAACTATCCCTTTAACCTCAGTTCTATAACTTAGTGCAACATTTCAGAAACATTTGGAATATGAGCTTTTGCCCATTGTTTCATATTAGAACTGAAGCAATTAGTCAATAAATCAATTAGTCAATCAACTAATTTTAATAAATAATTCATTGTTTCACTAAATAATCAACCAAAAATAATTTTCTGGTTCCAGCTTCTGAAACATGGCAATTTGCTTTTTTCTTGGGGCCTTTTATTTGATAAGAACAGCTAAAGAGAGAGATACAGGAAACGTGGGAGAGAGAGAGGATGTCATGCAGCAAACGGCTGCAGGCTGGTGTTGAACCCGAGCCAATGCAGTTAGGATTTAGGCTTGTGCAGGATGCAATCAATTGTTAGTTGTAGGCCTATTTCATACTGTCAGTGTCTAAACCTTTTATACCCACATTTTTTAATTAATAACAAAAACACTGATTTAAAAGGTAGACATTGTATGAGGAAGACATTGCATGATAGTTAAAAATATTAATGTGATATAACTTTACTTTTATAATTTTATAGACAAAAAGAAACAAGTGTACACGCATTTAAATGGCCACTCAATCACAGCTCTCTCAATCACTGTAATGCATAAATGGCCGTTTCCATTCATTCTCTCCTTTTTTTCTCTGTTCCATGACTCTCGCTGTCTGTCTCCACACACCAACACTACATCTGTCCCCTACATAAGAGCGAAATGTGTTCAAAGTGACACCTGTTAATGATTTTAGTCGCTCTTAGTGTCAGGCAAATGGAGGCATTTATGAAGTAATACTCTTCAAACAAGCCGCGCTGCATTAGGGAAGACATCCACTGTCTATTTGTTTGCTGAGGATGTCCGGTGTGATGGGAACAACTGCAGAATATGATGTATATTCCTCATAAAGCCAGAGCTTTATATTTGTTAAGCTTTTAACAGGCTTTTAGCATTTACAGTGACTGGTCAGCACTTACAGTATGTACAAAGAGGAGAACGTCCATAGTCTGTTGCAACATAAAATTGACTCTTTTTTCAGAGTCTACCTGCTCTTAAGCGTGATGGACACCGTCAAAAAATATATAAAATGTTCTTTTACCTTCGATGTTCTCCACCCTTGTGCGCCACAGTCAGTGACACAGTTCTCACGCTGAGTTCAGGAACTAGACCGAAACAGGAAGGATATTAATGATAATGTAAATACAGTGTATGGAATTTATGACAGTCAGTTTATTAGCCTTCTTGTTATGCTCAGTCAGTCATTCAACCGTTGTGCAAAGTCATCTGATGTATAGACTGGTCATACCTGAACGTAATTCAGGGAACGACACTCGAATGTAAATTTAAATGCACTGTACTAAGGATTAATAAAGAGAAGTCTAAGTCTAAGTCTAAGTACTTGAAAGCGCTTTACATTTGACATTCATGTTCGCCCCATTTACATGCATTCATAGACTGATGGTAAGGTGCGAACTGCTCATCATAAGGAACTGACATTCATACATTCACAGCAATTTGGGGTTCAGTGTCTTGCCCAAGGACTTTGTCATCCAGACTGGAGGAGCAGGGGATCAAACCACAACCTCCTGAGTAATGTGAAGAAAGAAACACGAGAAAATACACTTACTTGTCAATATGACAAAAGTCATGTCTAAATCCATGGCTGAAAACAGTTAAGCAAAAGTTGAAGCAGAGCATCATTTCTGGGATGTTAAAATATATACAATATCATAAATATGTCAGATATGTAGAAAATAGTGGGACACAATCTTCTAATGAAGTGGGCTTATCAGGTGAATTCAGGCAAAAGGCTTCGGTCCTTAATTTGATTTATATAATCTGTGATTATTATAAAAAGGAACTAGGAATCAACTAAACAAATGACAAATGATGTTTTCTTTTTAAGGTACAATTTAGATTTGGATCACAGATTTAGAAGGGGGAGCAACTTAACACACAGAGCCTGAATGTTTTCAGCGGCCAATTACAGCCTAAAAAGTTCGTAGCTGGATGATGAAGCTTCAAGTTGAGCTTGAACTGTAGTGAAGCCTAATTTTGGCTGATCAGTGCCCACTATACACCTAATGCCTAGCATCCCCTGGTTAAATCTGGAGCCTCTCAGGTATTTTTTGATTACCAAGGGGCATTTTAAATGATGCAGACCAGAATGCCTCTGGATGAAATTGGATAGACCTACAAATGATTATGGCAAGAACATCTGTTTTATCAGTTTGGTACAGTCATCATATCAAACACGCCCCATATTAGACAGTAAAGAGTTGTGATTGGCCAGACCCGATCCCAGAGGTGTGGAAATCTGTCTAAACAGGAGGGACCAGACGCTTCTGCCAGAGTAAATAAAGCAGGAGCTGCAGATTCGCCTGCGTCCCATGCTACAGTTCCCCTACGTACTGCTACTAAAAGATGATTTCTAAGAATGTTCTAGGCTCTGACAGGATAAAACTGTGCGGGAATTACTTTTAAATTTATTTTTTTTAGCCAACAATATGTTTCTTAATTTTTTAGTTTGTATCTCTGCCTGCAGTTATCACATTAAGCCCACATAATCGACAAATATTTACATCCGCTTTTTAAAAATCCATCATGTGTGACTTTACCAAATGGAAGTTTGGAGTGACAGCTCCCAGTGAGCCGGTCCCCATGTACTAAATAAATGTCCTTCATGAGGTGTTAGTAGATACCCACACTGACAGCTGAAGGTCCAGGAAATGTCCTTCAGTATTTGTGTTTTATAAAACTGTCAAACTATGAATTTAGCCTAAGAAATCCCTGTTAAGTTGTATATTAATTGTATTTCAAATGTTTATTTTCTCAGTTCTGAATATTACTTCTGCATTCATAAACCGAAGTTTTGTTTTCTTTGTTAGGAGGAATTTAGAATCAGCTGGATGACAGTAAGCAAACAGAGTATCATGAGTCATATGAGGCTTCTCACTGTGTATTTACACAATAACCTAATATCCTGTTAGACAAGAATAAAGCATTTGAAACTAGACAGTATAAACGTCCCTGTGAGTTGACGACAGTCTGTAAGCTGCCGGTTTTGAACAAAAAAAGGCAAGTTAAATTTACATTTACTCATTTGGCAGACGCTTTTCTCCAAAGCAACTTACATTTGAGGAACAACATACAAGCATCAAATAAAGATCTGCAACTGACAATACATACTAGTAAGAGCAGTATAATAATTTCAATTTGCATATAGAATAATGGTTGTCATATTTAAGTCAATAAATGTGTCATATTCTCAGAGAGACACCGCGATTTGCCTCAACGTTTGAATTACATGTTTTGTACAGTGGACAGTATGGGGAACAGCCTGACAAGCTTCCTCAAAACAGTGGGAACACCATCAAACCTGACGAACTTTACTCCGCTGAACATTTATTGTCCCACCTTTGAAACTTAAGTCGAGATAATATTTAACCGCAAACCCGCTGCAGTCCCACAGTGAAGTGTTGCCAGCGAGTGTAGCCGCCTGGATCGATGGAGTTGTGATTTGGACGGAAACTGGTTACACACTTCACGAGCGCGCAGAAACAATGGTTGGTGGTGTTGTGTTGTTGATACTCACATTTCAATGTTATGTTGGGGTATGCTTCACAGGGAGATTTTTGGAGAGTGTTTTTTTCTGACTTTTGCTCGCTCATCTCTGAACAGGTTTCCATCGCCAAGGTGCTTCTCGGAGTGTTTGGGGTAGCAGTCGTCGTCATCTTGATAGCGGTACCTACGGCTGTTCTTCTGAAAGGTGAGTCTTTGCTGCTAAAATGATAGCCTAACACATGTTGGCATTAATGCATTATCTGTGGTCGGACGCACCGTTAAACACGTGTGAAAGAAAGCACTTTACGCACGCAGCTTTACGCGCGATCCGTTTGGACCACTGTTGTGTGGAGCAATGTGAAGCAATTAAACTCTAATAAATTTAGAATAAAACAAATGTTTTAATGGAAATTACTTTATTGTATTCAATTTATGGCCTTGCCTTACAAAGAATGACAATTTAGCTTCTCTGATCCAGCACAAGCCTTTAAATAGCTTCATATAAATCCCATAATTATCCGCAAACACACACATAAGCAATTTTCCACTTGTCATTATCACTATCCTTCCTTCACGATGATGATGATGATCAGGATGTCTGTGTATGTGTGTGATATCATACCTGTAACCAGTGACCTTCAAGTCACTGCCAGGTTCTAACTTTTTTTTTCAGAGGGGCAGGGAGGCAACAAGAACCAGAGATCGTTCACCCTGGAGGATGTCTTCAACAATTCACTGAAGCCAAAGTCCTACAGCATGATGTGGATCTCAGGTGGGAGACAGTAGTATTGTCAGGAATAAACCTGTGGTTGATAAAAGGACTGGAGGTGAACAATGATGACATTTATAACAGCCAAATGTTTACTGGCCTCTAAACTGTAAATGTGTCACCAAGAATGTTTTCTTTATCTATAACAACAGTCTCCTCTGTTAGTAATAAAAACTAACATGTTACTGATTCACTTAGATCGATCCCCTCATTCAAGTGTCTGTGTGCGTACATCCATGCATGGGGCGGGTGGAAATGAAGATATTTTTTCACATTTAGTTGATAACACTATAATGTGAGTTCAAAACACACGCTTAACTAATGCAAGGGAAGTCACTACGAATTATGTGGAAACACTTAACGGATCATCATTTAATGACTCACAGCTACTTCACACATGAATCTACATCTATATTAATCTACCACCAAATTAGCTGGAAAGAAAAGGGTGTTTCAGATCCATGCAGCCTCTCTGAACGCAGAACAGGAGCTTTTCATGCACGCTGCAAGGCTGTTTGGAAGGCACTGTAAGTCTGCTGATTGGCTGGTAAGCCCACCACTTTGGATCAGGCTGAAAAAAAGTTTAACTAAGATGAACTGAGAAACCAACGGTCAAAATCGGTGCAGCAGAGGCAGAGAAATCTGACTTTTATGGCGCGTTCCAGACTGCTTGGAACTAAGACCTCCGACCTGAAAGCATTCCAGGTCAATGCTGATTCATGACTGCGCACGTGAACGGAAAATGACTGACCGTGACAAACTCTTTGCCAAGTGTACACCCAGTTGCACCCTCAGCACTGCCCTTGGTGTTAATTAAAAGTGTGGCTGTTTTAATGAAAATCAGTAAATGTTGTATATTATGCTTGTGTTTTGACGTTTTTAACATTTTAGTGAATAATTATTGCCCAGGGAAGATGACTTTCAGATATGAAATAAAGACCCTTGTACACATTCCTTCCTCCTGGCCTACCCCCTCTTCGTTACTTGAATAATATCTGTGGAATAATTGGTGTGAATGATTCAAGAGAAAGACCAGTAAAGGAGAAATTCAGCTCATGGGGTATGACTTAGCAGAGACAGCAAATATGATCGATTTTTGTGCATAAAAAATTACTGTATGCAGATGACACTACACATAATTCAAACTTACACACTATCTGCAGTTACTTTCAGGATGTTCGTGACTTCCCATTCTCCAGATGTGATTGCTGTAGCTGTGCCCTGCATGAATGAGTCAGAACAGCATGTGTGTGGGTGGTACCACGTTATTTTGCATGTAAGCTGATGTAGAAATATGTTGCCAATGTTATTAGGTAGCTGATTATAGTAAAGAATATCTGGAAGTCTTCTTGTCTGCGCAACAGTTATTCACTACTTTGCAACGTATTTCTACATCAGCTTACATGCAGAACGTGTTTTACTATATGATAGCATGGATTATTTTCATTTAAATAAATGGAAATATGCTTCATGGTCCATTTTAGTTTATTTTTTACCATTTACAATGTGTGCTTCTATGTGAGTTGCCATTGTTTGTGTGACGTCATTCAGCTGCAACTCATGAAGTCGGGGTAGATACTCTCTCTCCAAGTTCACAAGTAGGAAATCAGACTTCAAGTGGCGTTCCACAGCACTTAGTCTAGTTGGAGGTCGGAAATTTCCAAGTTGCCTGGAATGCAGCATTAGTGCCTCGTATACTTTTACTCCCTGATGACATCACTATGACAGGGTGAGGGTCAAACTTGACAAAGCTCCTCGGAGGACATAACACAACTGTTTTCACAGGCTGTACTCTAACATGTGGAGTGGCCCTTTAAGTGTTAACATTATCATTTAAACTCATAGTGTCCAGGAAATGGTTCATGATACATCCTGCGTTAATTCAAGCAGTAAATAATCGTGACTCATGCATTTGTCGCTTAAGCATGAGGTTTTGAACCACTTTATATGGATTTGCATACTTGTCCTACATTTTAAATCAAATATTCTGTTCTACTTTACATTTATATTTTCCATCGTCCTCCACAGATTATGAGTATCTGCGTAAGTTCCAGGGCTCAGTCTCCCTCAACAACGTGGTCACAGGGACCGTCTCAGAGTTCCTGAGCAAAGACAAGTTTGTAAGTCATCCTCCTCGTGTGCATTTGTGTGCTTCTTTTGTTTAAGCAACATAAACCACGTGATATCAATACAAGAACATACCCGTCCAAACAAACGCATTGTTGTCAGTGAGGTCGTGATTCGGGGCTCTGTTAAACTCTTTGGACCATTTTCTTTTTTCCAACACAGACGGAAACAAATGCTTATGATTACCAGCTGTCTGCTGACCGAAAATATGTTGCATTCATGAGCAACCATTCCAAGGTACGCTAAGGTTTTATTCAAATGAATATGATACCTCTTTAAAACTCCCAAAGTGATCATACTACAGTGTTTGTTTTTTGTTTTCTCCCATTAGCTGTGGAGGCATTCATTTACAAGTTCATATTCACTTTATGACCATGAATCAGGGTAAGTATCCTAATTATAAATTGTCATAGGACAGTTAAATGTATGCACTTATGATAATGCAATGCATTCCAATTAAAAGCATCCACCAAACTGTCTGTTATGCTTTTTTTTTTAAATATTTCTTTTAAAACAAAATACTAGTATGGCACAAAGTATATTTTCTCACTTCATTTTCAGCAAATTTATCACAACCTCTCCCCTTCCTGATAAAGTCCAGTACTTTTCCTGGGCTCCTGAAGGAAACAAACTGGTAAGCTTGAACAGACAAATTATTGCTTGTATGTACATAGCTTTGATTGACAGTTCAGCATTTAAGTAGGTGATAAATGAGAGGATCAGAGATCATAGAGATGGAGCAGAGAGTATCTTTCCTGTACTTATGAATTTTTTTATTGCATTTTCAGGTCTATGTTTGGGAAAACAATGTGTATATAAAGACAAACCCTACGTCGCCATCACGGCAAGTCACTTTCAACGGCTGGGGAGATCAGATTTTGAATGGGATCCCGGACTGGGTGTATGAGGGTAAGTGGCACATGTACAGCAATTATGTCAAACTATAAGGTTCCATTTATACATGAAATTAACATGTGATTTGTTTATGGTTACATTATAATGACAGCTGAGCCACTGGCATTTGCATTTGCATTTACACCTGCTATGAACAAGAGCTCCCGATATCTCTATTCTGCCTACATTGTTATTGGATCTTGCAAATTAGTTAGGCAGGCTAGTGGACCCAGGTCAAGAGAAGCTTCTACACTTAGAGGCAGAGTTTTAATCAAGGTGTGTTGCATTTACACCTGGCTGAGGTCTGCTCACCATGCGAGCCAGACAGACTCCAAATATGGTCTAGCTGATCCCATGGCATTCGGATCAACCAGAATAAGACAAGAAGACATGAAGGGTATGATACTAACATACACACCATAGGTTTTGAAAACTAAGTGTATTTATTTAAGTACTATTTTGAGGTACTTGTACTTTACTTGAGTGTTTCCATACTCCTGTTCCACTATATATTGGGGGCATATACTTTGATACTATGAATAAAGATTAAACCAGTTTCCAAGATTTTTGGCTTCTGATCACTTACATGTCACATTTTTCCTTTACAATAAAATACTCATACATTTATATAAGTAACTCTTTCAAATATATTTAACTTGTTGGAGTCGTGTCACTTCAGCATACTTTTCACTCTTACTCCAGTGTTTTGTACACACACCATTTATTGCATGTCTGTCCATCCTGGGAAAGGGATCACTCCTCTGTTGCTCTTTCTAAGGTTTCATCCTTTTTTTCCCCCCTCATTCAAATCGAGGGTCAGAGAAAGTACAAAGGACGTTTTATGCTGTACAGATTGTAAAGCCCCCTGAGGCAAGTTGTGCTATGTGATAGCGGGCTATATAAATAAAATTGACTTGGCTTCACCACTTATGAGGAATTTAGATAATCAGAAACGGTGTCCCCTCAAGAATAACATTCACAACACTTCAGTTTAAATCAAAACAAATTTAAGTCAGATCAGAACTCTGATTTTGTGAAATTCTTGTTGATGACAAGGCATTTCTGTGAGTAAGACAGTTGAATTATTACCCAATACAGGGCTGGTTAAATTCTTCAGCTTAATTTAACCATGCTGCTGCAGTCTCCTCATACAACAACACAAAGTAGTCTACTGCAGCTTATCAGTGCATCAGTACATGCAGTGTTGTAGCGGGAATTGAACCCCAAACTTGATCCCCATGGGAGTCCTGAATGAAAAAAAACTCAGCTTCACATTTCCCCCTCTTCCAGAGGAGATGTTCTCATCTAATCAGGCCCTGTGGTGGTCACCTGGAGGAAAGTACGTGGCCTACGCTGAGTTCAATGACACCGACGTCCACAACATAGAGTACTCCTGGTACGGCGAGAACCAGTACCCCAGCACTGTTTCCATTCCATATCCAAAGGTGGGTTCGTTCAGGGCTTGGTTCACGCTAACAAGATTGTGCTGGGATCATTGTATTATTGCATATCCATGACCTGTGTCCTCTGGGTTCAGACTTGCTTTGCATTATCATTATTATCTGGTGTTTCTCACATTTCATTCTTGTGCAGCCAGGTACTCCCAACCCTGTTGTGAAACTGTTTGTTGTGGACACGGACAACATAACAGAAATTACTGAGGTTGTTGTTCCCACTTCCTTCAGCTCGAGGTAATGAAGAAGCTTCTTAAAGTTTGTGTCAGGCTATTTGCTCCAGCTGTCAGGGAAGAAAACTGGAAAACAAACAGAGTGTATCATTTATTATCTTTCTTTCCTTGTCCTCAGTGAGCACTACTTGGCCACTGTTACTTGGGTAACAGATAAACGTCTTGCTGTCCAGTGGCTGAAAAGAGTACAAAACCACCTCATTCTTCAGATCTACAACTTTAGTGGAGTCACATGGGATCCTGTCGAGGTAAAACATGAAGTTATTAGCAGTTATTATTGGTCTGGCGGTACTGTGAGCTTTTCCCTCTGGCCTGGTTCCCAACCTCATAATAAATGAAAATAAACTATCCCTTTTTTTAGGGTTTAACAAGATATTTAACGGTAAAAAATGCCTCTTTAATAATGAACAAATGCCTCTTCAAATAAGTAACCAAAGAATGAAAATGGGCCTCGCAAGACAGCAGGTAATTGAACCCCTATATTTTTCCCAACACCAGGGCTGCCTTAAGGTTCTCGGGCATTACGTCACGTCCACTCTGAGCTACAGGCCAAAGTACTCGTGTTCAGACAGCACAAGGGATCCCCCAAAAGGAAAGATTTAGGCTGGCTTTGTCTAAAGAGTCTTTGCTCACTGCACAAGGTTGAGAATGTATATGGGCTCAGCCGCTGTGGGAAGGCGCCTCTTCTTATGCCTTCCAGAGTGGGCGTCGCCATATTCTGATTGGCCAAGAGGGAATCACACAGCTGCACTCAATCCTTGCTGAGGAGCGCAACACTCCCGGTGTAACACCAAAATCTGTGACCTATCAGATTCTGTGACCAAAGCCCAAACGACGATGTTTTCCTAACCATAACCA